>JAPYZC010003563.1:0-11764 GCA_030522665.1 Ichneumoninae sp. A BG-2022a | reverse complement strand
GATGAATTTGTTAATAACATTTTGCAATTATTATTATGCAAAATGAATCTTCTCAGTACCTTTAGTATACATGATTTTTTCAGATTTTTACACCATCAAAGAGTACTTGCAATTTTCTCTTGTTGTTGTCGCAGTTATGCGAAGTCAGCGCGCAGCGAGACTCCCTCTTTAAGGAAAGCACTCTCAGGGTCGGATTTTAAGACTTTAGTTTAAACTTAAAATCGCTGTTGAGATCGAACTTACGATTGCAGGTTGGCCCGATCTTCATTACGTGCTAAAAACTTAATATAGATATCTTAATTAAGTTCCAACTTAAGGTCGGAAAACCTCGATCGATCTTAAGATCGAAGAAGTTTGATCCTAAGTTTGAACTAAAGTTTGAACTCCAATTCGATTGTAGTTCAAGTTCGATCTTAAGTTCAAACTAATGTCTTAAAATTCGACACTAATTCGACAATTCAACTTTGCTAAGATGAGCGAAATATCAGAGGAGGAAAAAAATTAAACGTTTCAACATTTCACTACTCCTTAATCCTAATTGATTTCAGGAAGCACAAAAGAGTCTGGAACAGCCGGAAATCCTTCAAGCTTCGAGTAATCCCGAGCACCACATTCCTGTTCATCCGGGTGCCGGGGATGATACGGATGATGAAGACGCCGGCGAGCCAGTGCCGGAAGCCGACAAAGCTGCCACTGCATGTGAAAAGGCCGAAGAATCCACCACGGAGACGATGACAACGGAAACTTCCACGCCATCCGTCGAACCTATCCAAAACTTGGTTGACGAACCTATGGAAGAAGGCTGAGCGACGGCTTTCGCACTGAACAAAAAATAAAAATAAATGAATGACGTATGTTCAACTATACATTCGAGCCATTTCGCGAGTTCGATGCGATCGAGGGAGGACGAACTTCGACAGATGTATTTTCTTACGAAAAATATTTTATCGACGACAATACGATATTTAATAGTGAAAATTCAGATTTAAAGTACAACACGTTGGATTTCTTATTTACAGTGGAAGTTTCTTCGATCGAGACGAGGACAAATATCGAGAGTTCGTTGTCACTAATTTCGATGTTGACTAATTCACGATCGGGAAGGGACGAACGTCGGTACATGTATTTTCTTAAAAACAATATTTTATCGACGACAATACGATATTTAGTAGTGAAAATTCGGATTTGAAGTACACGTTCAGTTTCTTATTTACAGTCAAAGTTTCGCCGATCGAGACGAGGTGAAGTACCGGAACCCAAACGTGAAGATGATTCGAATATTATCGACATTGCAATACTAATCCAATTCCGATAAATCGGTGGCTCAGAACGACCGTACAATGGATTTTACAAACGGTTAATCTATCGTTCGTGGAAAGTTTCGCTGAACCGGAAAATTGGTTATTCATACGAGTGTCGGAGTTCGTTTTCGGGCTTCGGAAATTAGCGAACGATTCGATGACGATTTTCTGTTCGTCGGGCAAAGTCGAGCTGACGCTCCCCCACCGTGTTTCTGACACCGGAGTATCACGATCAGTCCAATGACCCCGAAGACATCTCCATGAGAGTAAATTTCATTAAGTTATAACGACTGTCTTGCATCGCACAAACTTCGCTCGGGCAAACTCGCTTAGAGAATAAAATTCTGCAAATGAAGAATTTTTTCTTCCTAAAGCAGTGCATTGACAGAGACTTGCCAACGATTAAATTTCAACGTTTCGGGACTTTGGAAAGAAGCAAACAATTCGACGACGATTTGTTATTCGTCGCGTCTTTGCTCTTGCTGCTTGTCTTTCTCGATTCCTCTCTATCGCTCGGCGCATAGGTGGACGATGGCACGAAACTCTCATCGAACTTCATTGTTTCAGTGGCAAAGTCACGCCGAAACTCCTCCACCGCCTGTCCCACACGAGCCGCCCAAACTCGAAGCTGAATTCCAATATTAAGGTAGCTCCAGCGAGTGGTGTTCATTTCGTCTAAATTCGAGAAATTCGGGCAAGAATTGCTAACACTTCCCGATGTTATAAAAATCTAAAAAAATTCATACTATAGGCACTGAAAAGACTAATTTTGCATAATAACAGTTTCAAAATTATATTATCAAATTGTTGAAAAAAAAAATTGTTGATCAAAATATGCGGTACCTCAACTTTTTTTTTTTTGAAAATAATTCGTTCAATTTTCGGAACACGTATGAATTTTTTCAGATTTTTATCTTAATTTTGATTTTTCTTGTTTTTTACATGGAAAAATGTGCAAAAATCAAAATAAAGATAAAAATCTGAAAAAATTCATACGTATTCCGAAAAACGAACGAATCATTTTAATTAAAAAAAAAAATTGAGTTACCGCATACTTTGATGAACAATTTTTTTTCAACAATTTGTTAATAACATTTTGAAATTATTATTATGCAAAATTAGTCTTTTCAGTGCCTACAATAAGTATGAATTTTTTCAGATTTTTATAACATCGGGAAGTGTTTGCAATTGATCAAAATATGCGGTACCTCAACTTTTTTTTCAATAAAAATCGTTTTTTTAATGAATTCGTTAATTTTTCGGAACACGTATGAATTTTTTCAGATTTTTATCTCAATTTTGATTTTTCTTGTTTTTTACATGGAATAATGTGCAAAAATCAAAATAAAGACAAAAATCCGAAAAAATTCATACGTATTCCGAAAAATGAACGAATAATTTTCATAAAAAAAAAAAAAAAGAAGAAAAACCTCATATTTTGATGAACAATTTTTTTTTTTTCAACATTTTGTTAATAACATTTCGAAATCATCATTATGCAAAATTAGTCTTTTCAGTGCCCATAATAAGTATGCATTTTTTCAGATTTTTATAACATCGGGAAGTGTTTGCAATTCTTGCCCGAATTTCTCCGATTTAGGCGAACCGAACACGACTCGCTTGAGCTACCTTAACGACATTGCAATACCAATCCAATTCTCATAAATCCACAGCTCAGGAGGACCGTACAACGGGTTTTACAAACGATTAATCTAAAGCTCATGGAAAGTTTCGCTGATCCGAAAAATGAGCTCTTCGTACAAGTGTCAGAGCTCGCGTTTCGGTACTTTGGAAATGAGCGAGCGACTCGACGAGGATTTTATGCTCGTCGAGTCTCGGCTCTTGCGGCTTCGCTTTCTCGATTCCTGTCTGTCGCTGGGCGCGTAGGTGGACGATGGCACGTAACTGTCATCGAACTTCATCGTCTTGGTCGCGAAGTCGGGCTGATACTCCTCCACCTTGCTTCTCACGCCCTTTGAACTCGGCACGTAAGTCTCGCTGAGACTCGTCGTCAGCGCGCCGCACGGGTCGTACCTTTCGTGAACCGGCTTTTTCAACGAACTTATCGCATTCGGAATGTAACCGACTTCCGTGTGAGCGCCGTTCGATGCGGGTGATTTTTTGTTTCCGGAGGTCGGTGTGTACTTGTTCTCGTCTGACGAACAGCGCATCCTCATCAGCATGCTCTTTCGACTCGGCACGTACTTGAGATCCGCGCTCGCTTTCGTGTTGCTCGCTATCTCCGGCGGAACGTACTCCTCTAGGGAATAATTGTCGCACATGAAACTCTCGTTCTCGCTCAATTGAGCCCCGTTGCTCTCCTCGTTCGTTCGATTCTCGTACTTTTTCACATCTTCCACGTCCTCCTTGACCTTTCGGCGGTTCGAACTTCCGGAAGTCTTTCGGGGCGCCGAGACGCTCACTCTGATCGTCGGCAACGAAGTTCTGTCCTCCGGAAATTCCGCAGCTTCGAATTTATATCTGCAGAAAAATTTATATTAAGGACCATTGAAAAAATTTTATTCCTCGAGAGTTTATTTTTTTATATTTGGCAATATTGCATCAGCAATGATTGCAAAAATTTGGTGTTGCGAAAGTTGTTTTTTTTTTAATATTTTGCAATGTTTTGTTCATTTTAAATACATATAGATTGTATTATCTAATTTAATGTGGCATGAAACATATTTTTATCTGTTTGATGTTATGTAGATTGTTTGATTGTGCAGGTAGTTTGATTTGGTCTTACGTGACTTCCAAATGACGAGTAGATTTTCTCCTTTCTGTTGTTTCTATTTTGCCTTGGGATCTGCTCTCGTTGTTACGAATAATGGCCTTTCGTATAATGCCGTACAGGGACGCCCAGTCCTGCAAGTCCAGCCATTTGTTCGTCGTAATCTTCCTCTTCTTGTACTCTACTGTTTTCTCTTTAATTGTTACTATCGCTGTAGCCAGGCAGCCTTCCGAAGCCTGTTAGTCGAAAAAGTGTACAGAGGAGTTAATTTTATTTACATCAGTCAGGTGATATTTCACGCGATTAAATTTTCTTTCATTCCATTCGTCAAATTTTCGTTCCCTTTGGATGGTGTGAAAAAAGTGATACAAAAAATCGTAAAACTGTACATCTTACTATTACGCGATTTCCGCATAACTTTTTTAAAAGTTCGCATTATTCTGACGTCGGAGCAATGTGCGTCGAAAATGCTGTTCACGCATAAAGGAAAAGTCATTAATGAGTCATTGATGAGTCGTGAACTTTGTGAGTAAAAATGGCAACATCACTTTTTGCTGAATTCGAGTTTTGCAGCTGAAATAGTTGGGGCAATAGTTTTGGTTTCTCATAAAACATACGAAGTATGTGAGGAGAGAGAAAGTATTGTGAGTATTGTAAGAGTTTTATTTCTAGCTCATAAGCTAAAGTAACAAACTCCATATGTTTAAATAAGGATGCTTTAGTCTTTGGACCAACACTGGCCGGCTTAGATACGATGTTTTTCGCTCTTAAAGAGGTTTCTCCAGTATATCAAATAAATAAGATAAGTAGATAAATAAGATAATAGATAAGTGTACATTAACCCACGGGTGAACGTTAACGCGAACATCGAAGTCCGGGAAAACATGTAAGAGATTCCAACGTAATGAAAAGTTCGATATAAAATTAAAAGATCGATTAATCGCAAAAGCCTCGAGAATAACGTCGCGACAAAGTAGCCTTTTTGGGCAGGCTTTGTTTGGCCTACATACGAAACAGCTGTTTACAGTTGGTCAGCTGTCTCGCCGCTACTGCTAGCCTACCTTGATCACCTCCAGATACTGGCCTTCGCGAAACATTCTCTGCGAACGAAGTTGGAAATGTAGGGCTGGATCAGAGTAAGTCGAAAAATTTTGTATAAAAAAATGTATCCCGTTCTAGCGTACTAGAGTCTCTTGGCGTCACTTTTACTGTGGGCCGATTCACCTGTTCATACGAACGTCACACTGTTGCTGCTACCCCAGCCATTGATTACATTCGAATGTGGACGCGATGCGCGTCAGATGGCGAACCTCTGCTTGGGACACTTTTCATAAGTCGGTCCGTAAGATATTCTCCGTTTCCGCGTGAAATCGCTCCGGTTACCTCGGATGACGGCTCGATAATGAACCGATCGCGGTAATCCTCCTTTGATAAATATACCTTTGTATGTACTTCTAAACGCGTTTCTCTAGCTTCTAAAATAACTTTTAAGGTGAACTGAAGCGCTATGAGTGCGAAAGAGACGGCCGCAATTTTGCAACCCAAAAATCTCTCAAGCCCTTTATTTCTTGCAAAAATGATGAGAACAGTGAGTTGCAGAATTGCTGGCCATAGTTAACCGTTCTCGTATTTTTCCCTAAAAGTTAACTGTCTTAGAGAATTTCGGATTGCAGTTTTTGTTACCGACCCAGGAGTTGCACTCTTACCGACTCAGTCGGTAACAAAAACTGTAATGAATGTTTACAGGAAATGGTGGACATTTTGGGAAAAAGCAAAGTATTATCTGATGCAGAATTCAATACCACGTCCGCTGATACTTCGCTTTTACCCCAAGTGTCAACTTTTTTTCTATGGCATTGTTTCGAATAATGCAACTATCTCTCTATACTTATAACACACGTCTCCAGTCACCATACGCGCACTGTAGATGTCATGTGAGATCGCTCCAGTTGCGTTAGATGTCGGCTTGATAATGAACCGGTCGTGGTAATCCTCCCTAGATAAATATACATTTGTATATACTTTGTGCGTCTGCCCAGCTTCCGAAATAACTTATAACTTATAACATCTAACTGTAGATATGTGTTTTCGCTGAATGTTGCGTCAATGACAAACTGATACGCCAGTTATATATATATATATATTTTACACCAAAAAAATTACACCGGCATTCGATCCAAATCAGTCGTTGACATAAGCGCGACTGATCTCGACTAGTGCGAATGTCGACGGACGATAGGTAGGTAAAGTCGCAGTGTTGTTCATACAACTTTTTCTATTCCTTTGCAATGTCAAATTGTCAACGATAATTAAATTTCCCTTGAATCTTGGTGTTAATCGTCATCAAGACCATACGTCGTATTAGTTGCGCGAATCGTTTTTGCGGTCGTGACCAACAAGTAAGATTGACGGAACGTTTCGTCTATTGCAGATAATTTGCCGCCTATTTTTTCTTTGTACTTCGATTCGACCGCACGATATTCCGATAGATAACCAAGTGCAATATTTTTTTTTTTAACAATTAATCGGTGTTAATTTTAATGAATTTTTTGATCACGGCCCGACCTTACTTAACCCGAGAAACTTAAGTTCATGTTTTGTTTTTTTTTTATTTTTCAGTCTGCGGAAAACGTAAAGTATTCTAAGCATGGCGCAAGATAATAAAGAGGGGGTGCCTAAAAAAATTGGCCAGCTCGACGACAAGAGAAAAGTAACTCTGATCGAGCGATGCGTAAGTTTCATGGAAAAAGATTCTAGAGCGATGGAGATAGTCACGTATGGCGTAACCGGAGTGGGTCTTCTTACTGCCCTGTACAGAATACGACCTGTAAGTGCAACACGAGTCGGTTGGTCGACTCCGTTGGCCCATTATACCATTATATGCATAAAATTATTATTTGATCATTTATTACTTTTCACAGAATTCTGCCTTACAATAAATAAATATATATAATACACCCAAATATTGTAGTTACTGAATAACGAAGTTAAGCTAAAAAGACTTAAGCTTACACGTACAAACTGATTTAGCACTAGCGTTGATTTATTCTCTAGAATTACAAAAGCTAAAAGCACTTAAACTTACAAGGCTTGAATTTATTGAACTATTTGTGACGAGGAGCCTCTGTTTTTCATATTTTAGTGTAAATGCCTCCGCCTACTCATATCTTAGTAGCACAGCTATATTTGCCCTGCTTTTAAAGGTTTCAAACGAGGACGCAGTAAAACTCAGTGCCAAGAATTCAATACCCATTTTTACTTATTCATTTATTTACGGGATGCGCCCTTTTACAATGAAAAAAAAAAATAAAATTAAAGAGAAAAATAATAATAGTTAATAATATTACCCATATTATTATATTATTGTTATTATTTTTATTTACTGAAAGCAAGTATAAACTTACATAATTTGCTTAACAAGTATATATATATGTGATATCAGATAAACATGTGAGAGTCGAGTCTGTTTTTAAACTGGTTCACTGATGCATCGTCGATAACTGACTATGGTAACACATATCGGTAATTTTGATTACATATAGAGTTTTGATTACAGTTTGCAAAATTCACAAAGCCATCCGACGTGCCTACGCGCTTTGTCAAATTGAGGATTCCTCTGCAAGGTAGAGCAGTGCGAATAGAGCCGAGCCACGGAGCTCTGATAATGGTAGATCACAAGCCACTTGTCGATTTACTCAGATTGGGAACACCCAAGTACCTACCATTAAAAGTTGCTGGAGTGGATGTCACGAATCATGGTACGTTACATTTTTTTTTTCTTTTCCTCAGGTAAATATTGCACAGAAAAAAAAGTTAAATATTAAATTTTTTTTAAAAGATCAATGCTCATTGCAGAATTTATTCGGTATTATTTCGTGAAAATCTTTGAATATTTTACAGATATCAGAAAAGATATTAAAATATTTTTTATTAATTTATTAAAAATTATTTGTCTTATCATTTTATAAAAATCGTTTTTATTAATCAGTAATTCAATATTGTAATAAAGGTATTAGCTGGCTGCAAACGGTCGTCGGCGGCAAAGAAATCGAATTCGTGCCGATCGCGAGGAAAAAAGACTACTTGGATTGCACAATAAAACTGCGAGACACGAACGAGGTGCGAAAATGATTAATTATAAAAAACCTCGGCCTTGAAGCTCGGTGAGTTATTTGTGTACTGATATGCCAACAGACTGCACCGTCGATCGGGGAGGAGCTGGTCATGCTCGGATTCGGCACCGTCGGCAAACTCGAATCGGAGCCATCGATCGATCAACGAATTTTGGACTACAAAACTGCACTGATTTTCGCACAGAAACGAGCGAAACTTGAGAGAAACGGTTATTGGCATTTCACGATAAATCCAACGTACCTCTGGAAATTGCGACACCTTCTGCACACCCGTCTGACTCGGGCGTTACCAGCCAGAATATCGAGACAGTTGAACATATAATTTATGCTGATAGCCATTCCGTTGACTTGGGATCCAACCGACTCGGTCGACACTACGCGAACTCGAGACGATCATCAGCCAAAGTAGCTACGATTTGGCTTTAAAAAAAGTCATTCATGTACTTATCGTGAATACATTCGAACAGTTGTTAACATTGTACAGTGAATTTTGGAGAAAGCAAAACGTTTACAATGTTTGCGTAAATAAAAGAGTTCATAGAAATGTGGATCGTTTGTCAAACTATTTTCCGTACCCTGGCAAGTTGATGGACTGCAAACGAACCGAAAAACGAACACGTCCGTTGGGGAACAAAACGGACCGTAAAAAACGACAAAACAGACTGTACGTTTTTTGTTGGCATTTGGTCTTTTTTCTGTTGCGGAAACCAAAACGGACCGAACGGTTTTTTTCGAAAAATTTGCTTTGATCCGTTTTCGGTTCCCGCAACCGAAACAGGACCAAGATCGTATTTTTATTCTGTCCTTTCATTGAAAACAAAATTAAAAGCAAAGCAACAAAAAAATAAAAAACTTAGCCAAAAATTGTAATAAAAAATGTTCGGTCCTTCCTCGGTTTCTGCAACCGAAAAAGGACTAATCCAAACGTACGGTCCAAAAAAAATCGATTATATACTTACCGTTAATACATTCGAACAGTTAACATTGTAGTGATTTTTTCAGACAAGTTCACAACCGTTTACGTAATAAAAAATTTAAGGAAACGTGCATTGTGTGTCGATCTATTTTCCGTAATCGACAGACGAAAGGTGTGGATAATAAACTAGGATAATTCCGTTGACTGAGATACGTTAAATCGAGTCCGGCAACATAATTTTTAACAAATCGATCTTGTACTTATCGTGAATACGTTCGAACAGTTGTTAACATTGTACAGTGATTTTTCGAAAAAGCAACAAGTTTACGCTATAAAAGATTTGATAGAAATGTGGTTTTTTCGTCGATCTGTTTTCCGTATTCGGTAGCCGGAAGGGTGACGAGAAATTACACGCAAAGGTATATTTATGGATAATGAAATTGTTTAATAAATGACTGTGGCCAGTGTTATGGACATGTCCAAGGGTTGGAACACTCGTCGTTAGTCTACATAGTCTAACGATGAACACCTCGGTGTGCCTTAGGAAATTTATTCTGACTTATAAAATTAGGATATGTTTATATATTATACTATACATACCAATCACCGATAGAAAAAGTTTCAAAAAACAATCATATTCTCAACCTTATTTACATTTATAGATCACAGTGTCTACATATTAACGTATACGTAACTCTTCATCGGAATAGTAGTTATATTGCTGCCCATCAGTTAACGAATACCTAAGGAAGATTTGTTTTTCTATGGTTCGTAATAAAGCTTCACAGATTTCGATAGCGAACTGTCGAAGTTTGTGTTTGGAAGCGAATATGCTCAAACCACAAATAAACCGGGAATACAAAAGAAAACTATTTATATATAGATTTATAAAAAAAAAAAAAAAAACAATTGTTTTGATCGTATTTTTTTTGTTCAACAAAATAGTCTTTATATCGACGGAATGCAATCATTTCATCTATGGAATGTTTAAAAGTAAAAATATTTTTGAGATTCATCGATAAAATTATATTTCATCGGCAAGTTTGGTGGTGCGTTTGATTGGCTCTGTTTTCTTGGGCGGTTTCGCAGTCTCTGGCTGTTTCGTTGCTTTCGCAGCTGGCGCCGGCTTTGTCGGTTTCGCGGCCTCCGGCTGTTGCGATGTTTTCGCAGCTGGTGCCTGTTTCGGCGGTTTTGCGGGCTCAGCATGGTCAATGGGTCTGGGAAGCTCGTCAGTGGCCTTCACTGGTTCCACTTTCTTCGGTGGTTTCGGAGTCTCCGCAACTTTCTTGGGTACGCTGCCAGCTTGCTGCTTCTTATCGGTCGCCTTTTCATCTTTCGCGACTGGCTTTGCTTGCTCGACTTTCACAGTTTTGGCAACCTTGGGGGCCTCGGTGGGTGTTGGTTTGGGTGTCGGCTTGGGTGTCGGTTTCGGTGTGGGCTTAGGCGTGGTTGGTTTCGGAGGAGCTGCCTTCTCTACTTTCGGCGCCTCGACGGGTTTCACGACTTGAGGAGTCGCTTTTGCCTCCCGAACGACTCTGGGTTTTTCCGCAGTTTTCGAAGGAAATTCGGTGTTCGGGAAAGCCTGTTTCAGAGGCACTCGTGCGAGATATTCGTTGAACGGCGATCCCAGCCACAGATAATTGTCGTGAATGAACGCCGAACTGATCAGAGCAATTTTCTCGTCCGAATTGTACGAGGCATCCAAAATCTTTCCATTCCCGTCGATTCTGAGAACAGTTACCTTTCGCGGTAACGTAAATGCGTTTGTTTCGAAAGATCCAATGACATCAGCAGCCTTCTTGGCAAAGTCATTCGGATAAAGTTTATCCACCATCTCGAAGGGTAGTTCGATGAGTCGAAGGAGTCTCGCGAGCAGCTTCCTTATGTAAGGGTGAGGAATGAGCGTCTGCGTGATTATGGGGTGCTCCGGATCAGCGGACGCGAATATGGTCACGAGATAATTTCCCTGACCGTCGGAATGTATGTTATCGGGCATGCCGGGAAGACCGTCAATGAAGACCTCGCTCTTTCCAGCCTTCGGGCCCTTCAGATGGTACTTTACGACTGAGGACGTCATCGTTTCGGCAACGATGACGTAACTCTCATCGTCGCTGAGCTTCACACCGTTCGCAAAGCCAATATTTTTCAGCAGGACCTCGTTCTTCTTTGTCGCCGCGTTGTAGCGCATCAATCTGGAACATTCAATCGATATGTGACATAACATGGAATCGTAAGCGTATCGACAAATATCCAATATCTCTTGCGTAAAGTCCGAAGTCGACATTTTGGGAATGTCACGAAATTTTACGACAAATCGCTAAACCATGCAGGAGATAAATTGAAGCGTGATCGAATCATATCCGATTTTAAGGTAGCTCCAGCGAGTGGTGTTCATTTCGTCTAAGTTCGAGAAATTCGGGCAAGAATTGCAAACACTTCGAGATGTTATAAAAATCTGAAAAATTCATACTTATTATAGGCACTGAAAAGACTAATTTTGCATAATAATAATTTCGAAATGTTATTAACAAATTCTTGAAAAAAACTTGTTCATCAAAATATGCGGTAACTCAACTTTTTTTTTTTATGAAAATGATTCGTTCATTTTTCGGAACACGTATGAGTTTTTTCAGATTTTTATCTTTATTTTGATTTTTCTTGTTTTTTACATAGAAAAATGTGC
>JAPYZC010003562.1:0-11765 GCA_030522665.1 Ichneumoninae sp. A BG-2022a | reverse complement strand
TGTTTTTTTTTTTTTGGTGCGAATATTTTCACGTTCTTATGCAGATCCGATGTACTTGCGTGAAATTAAAAAGCCGACGTCGAGCTATATTTATAATATATAAATCTGGGAGGTCGGTAACGATTTCTGACTTACCGACAATCGGTAAACCTCTTCGTCATTCAATTTCACCGAAAATCTCATTTATCCGGCTTTGCCTTGGTCGGACACAAAAGAATTCATCTGTACCCTCGGCCGCCTATTTCATATCCACAATAATCGATATCAATTTTTCATCGCTCAGTAAATTTAGTTTCGAATGTAGGAAGCAAGCGTTACCGACGGATCTTCAGGTTCGCCGGTAACGTAGATCGCTCCCATGGTAAGACATATCAGCCGTCGATGAAACTACCCTTAGGATTTTCACAAAGTGCCTTATGTGATGAAGGTTCTCGATCGGCTCGGGGTCAGGTCAGTAAAACAGCGCAAATAAATTGTTCAGCACCTCCCCTATGGTTCGACATTGTATGTCTAACCCTCGCTCGAAAGGTATTGCTTGGTCAATGTCAAAACATTCACCATCATAAGATAACGTCTTCGAAATAAATTTTAGCATCGATAAAGTTCATCGAGCCATGGGACAAATGTTAAGACTTGTCTATCAATAAATTCAAACGAGGAAAGGTGGAGATTTGAAAAAAATATTTATAGTTATAATTTTGAGATCCTAAAGCTTCGCTTTTATGCGACGAAAAGTTGATAATTCTCCATTCCGTCACTTGTTATTTTTTTATTTAACAAAAGATAACGTAATGAATAATTATTATAATAATTTCCGTACTTCATCACGGAGGAGGGCATTGTGGACGAAAAAAACGGAGATCAATGGAGGCTCCATTTTTCTTTGCAGCTTATTAATATTTTCCATATTTTTAATAACACACATTATTTACAGATAGTTATATAAAGTTGCAAGAATCTGAGCGCGTTGCTTACTTCCGTTTTAAAAATAATTCGTGATTATTTCTCAACGTGATATTTACGAATTATATTATTATATTAGTTGTTACTCAGAAAATTATGAATTCATTAACTTATGTCCATACTTTGTTACGGAGAAGTTAAATGTTAAAAATGTAAAAAAAAAACGAACGAACATCAATCGAGGCTCAATTTTTCTCTTCAGCTTTTTAATATTTTCCATATTTTTAATAACACGTGCTATTTATAGATAGTTATATAAAGTTGCAAGAATCCGAGCGCGTTAGAAACTATCGCGTTCCGATCATAGCCGCCAACGATAACATAGTATATATGTATAGTTATAGGGTTACGTGCATGCTTATCGTGACGCCAAGTTTTCTAGGTTGAGTATGTCCAAGGCCAAGCTTCGCGAGGGATGTCGTGGCATCGATTATGTATGAGCCAGACTCTATAGGTTTATGTACATGGCATGCTTCTTCCACCACCCCCTCCCCCGGCCCCGAAATGGCAAGTCTAATAGGGTGCATCGTCACTGTGCAGCCCTGTTCTTAGCTTGGACTTTGCCGACAATCCAATTTGCTGAGAAAAGTTACGGAGTAGTAACAGTCACCTTTAAGATGCAAAATATTCTTCCTCGTTTCCGTGTTTAGCGATGAATGCGATAAGAGCGGATTTCGTACGACGCTCAATTTTTTCAGAAATTAATCGCTTTTAACCTCTTCAAGGCTCACCGTCGTTCCCGTTGAAAAATACATTTCTATCAAAAATATGAATGCTGTATTTATTTTTTATCTTTTATGTACACCTATGTACAGGGAATGCAAGATAAGATCAAATAAATACTGAAGATATATTTTTAGCATGTTATATATATTTTTTAATTAGCGATGATTTATTCATTCATAAATATCCTCACGATCTCGGTTTACAGATCGTATCATTCATTCATCTTTTGTAAGCGGAAGTGAAAAACCCAATGTACTTCTGGCCTCGCAGTTGTGAATTAACGCCAGCGAGGATTTATCATAGAAGCACCCAAGTAGAAATGACTGTGTCGGTCAGACGCCGCAACCGCGCTCTTTGTACATATTAGTATCCAGCGATTTCGAAGCCGAGGTGTGTACGCAAACTATTCAGACATATATTGTTACAATTATAGCTGAAACCCATTCACACGGAATATTCGGGTCGACGGATAAGTATGGGTCGTTCCAGGCCAAACCTTATATATTTTTTTTCTTCTAGAATAATGTAGGTTGGTACAACAAAAAACTCGACATCAATGTGCAGATTTTTTTAATTCACGTTTATCCATAATGACATCAAATGTAAATAAAAAACTCCGTCAGCGAAAAAAATATACAGTAAATCCGTTGTTAAAGAACATAATTTTTGATTCTGTACGTTTGAAAAATTTGCCGTCAAGTTTTTTTTCATAACGCCGTACAACATATAAAAAGATTTAAAAAATGCAAGTCACGAACATGTAGTTATGACCGGAACGCCCCATATATACTCTTGTCTAATCGAATCTTTAACCCTTTCGCTCCAGTAAAGTTTTCCCGTAATCAAATAAATGTTTCTTCCATTCCAGTAACTTTTATGTGCATTTCAAGACAGGTCGCGCAATAAAAACAAATTACTTTTTTTTCAATAACAATCGAATGCCGATTTTTAATTGAAGCCAAAATATCTTGATCCTGTACCGTGGCTCATTGCACATCAAAGTATTCTCACTGCCGGGCTATACGTTGGTCTGCATCCCTTCTAATATCATTAACATGATTGCGATCTGAGTGACACAGAGAACAATGAAACAATGAAATAAACTCCAACGTCTCCGTACCAAAGAAAGCAATTAGCATTATAATTACTCATTTTATTATTCTCAATGGATTATTTATTATTATTAATGGATCGTGGTGCAAAATGGGCCACTATAAAAAAATCTAGGCTAATTTTGGTAATATTATTAATCCTGATAAGATCATTAACTTTGGTAAGATTAAAAATCTTGGTAAATTATTAAAAATAAAGTAACTCCAATGTTCTTAATACACTGAATATTCATTTTTCATCACAATTGTACACGAAATTTAGTATACCAGTTATCGCGTAAAAACTTTCAGTCCAGTACATCAAATTTCTTGTTTACAGTGTCATTATTATTATTATTATAAATATAATTATTATTGTTGTTGTTGTTGTTGTTACAAAACGTCTCGCGACGTGAATAAACGACGATACTAAGATAGCTTCTTCATTCGAGATTCTGTAAAATTTGCAACGGTGTCTGAATGCCAACGGTTAAAGTGAGGCCGGCGACGGTAAATAATGTACGCGAGCACCGTCGCGAGAGTAAGCTCTCAGGGCTCCATTCTTGTTTGGTTAAGGCTTTCCGGGAAGCCGTGTCGGGCCGCCTCGGCGATGCTGTCAATGAAAACGGAGAAATAGTGGAGGAAGGTAAAAGACGGCGGTGGAGCGGAGCGAGGAACATACAGTGACGATGTGAGCGGTGAAAGCGGGACGGGAATACGTACGGAAGAGAAATGTAACCCTCTCGCCCAAACGGGAGGGATGAAGAAACGATCGCGAAGCGCTGCAAATAACGGGAAGGACGGTGGAGACAGTCGATGCAACGCACCGGTAGGGTTCCACCCTTGCACTCTCCGCTCAGGTGCAGGGGAGGGGGTTGTTTTTGGCGATCGTCGCGCCACCGACGGAACTTGGCCGGAACCCCGTTAAAGTCGCTCGACGAGCGGGCAGTGCGCTACGATCCGCGGCACTGGCTAACGTACTGGCACAAACCCCACCGAGCCACGCGAGATTACATTGTCCGTGGCCCACGCCGTCGTATCGAGAGAGAGAGCGAGAGAGAGGGCGAGAGAGAAAGAGAGGGGGGAGAGAGAGTGAGAGGTGGTGCTGCGATTTCTCTCCGCCGAGACTTCAAGCATCGTGCGTTAAGCGTATCATGCGTGCGGTGTGTCGGTATTGTGTCCGGTGTCACGCGTCACGTGGTTTTTACTGAAAACAAAATAAATAAAAATAAAGGATTGTGGAATATTAATATTTTTTTTTATTCCACTCGTGAGAAGATTAATGAGATGGTGTGCGGATTGAAAAGCGGAGAAAAGCGGAGAAGATATTGAAACAGAAAACGTACGGGATTTTTTTTAACGTAAATTACTGTTTTTTTGTTTTGTTTTTTGGTGTGCGAGTTGAGAAATTTTGACGATAGTTTGATGATCGTGACTGAGGCGATGGGGACACGTTAGGCGTCGAGTTGTCAATTGGAGAGCTGATCGTCAATTCTGCCTTTTTCGTAATTCGTTCGATTTCTGTTCATGTTTTGCACAACTTGAAAGCATTTTTTTAAACTTTTTTTTCTTTAGTTTTGGATATAAGAAGGGTTGTCGAAAGTTTACTGGGATAGAGATTGTTCCGCATATCGGGGACGTTTCTACATAAGGTGCAAAAACGTACACCTCATGTACGTTTTTAAAAATATACTCGGCGGAAGAAAATTTTTCAATAGATTTTTTTTTTCAGAGTTCCAACATGCAGTAAAACAGTAATTGTACACTAATTTTTTGTAATGACATGTTAATAATAATTCGATCGTGTCTGTCAAAGTATTGTCTAACCGATCAATGCCGCGACTACTAAACTTTTTTCTGCGACAAAATAACCAGCGGCCTTTCGTAAAACTTCGTAAAACTGGATAATAAAATGTTACTTTCATTCTATTTTATCGTCGCTAAATAAAAGTTCAGTCCCGAGTCGAGAACGCGTTTTTTATATGATTTTATATTATGTGTCACGATTAAAATACGAAATTCCCCGCCGCCCTTGCTGACACTGCTCGTGCTGCTACTGCACAGCTGGTATATGTAACCCGGAAATTGTTCGGTCGATAAAAGTTCGCGGTCGCCCTCCTGGAGTCTCTCGCGCCACCCCGCAGGGTTCACGATATATCAACTTTTTATCATCTCGTTTTTCCCCCCATTTCATGTCTTAGTAGCGTCAGGAAATTTGGCGCTGCAGAAAATCGCGGAATCAATTTTAATCAATTTTTTTTTTCTGTATTTGAGTTTTATAAAATTTGAGAAATTTTCATCACTCCATCATGGAAACCTCGAATAATCAATTTTTTTTATTTAAAAAAAGCTTGCACAATGTAATCATCGAAGAACGCGAATTTCATCAATCGCCATCAATTCTATTGGTATTGATGTTGCATCAATTATCGGTTTCATTTTAATGGACGACGTCCTATCAATTTCCGATCTCATTGTCCAGAAGCGTTTGTAACGTGACAAAACACATTCGCTTTTATTCTCCCGCTGGTTTCCGGCTTTTGTAACGAATTCCCTTCATATAGTAGATCTGATAAACTACCGTCCCTCTCTATAGGGGATGTTCGGTATAGCAATTTCATCATAAATCGATGCGCGCGATATCAACGTCGATGTAATTTACATAGGTAATTTAAAAAGTACACAAACGCGCCGTCGTTATTCCTATATGAGTTTCATGCATGCTAAAAAGGTAAGAACGCAAATTCTTCCATTTTTCCATTTTTCCATTTAGAACTGAAAATTACACTCGTCAACAATTCACGGAAAAGAAATGTCTGTACATTTAACGAGTATTCTTATCCACAAAAGTCCACAATCTTTTCCTTCTTAATTACAATTTTTTTTGTCAAGACACTTTTTTGTACCAAAGAAAAAATTTAATGGAAAAATGGTGAGCTGCAGACGTTGGTTAAATGAAGCTTTTTACCGCGTGGTCGGAAAACTTATATTTTTGAACTCGTAATTTTTAATTCCTTACAGAAAACCGTAATTTGATAAATTATATTATGATGCATAAAATCGGCAAGATATTCGACGTGCTCCATGACACACTTGACACGACGCACTCTGCCCGTATAGCCGTTCCAGCCGGGCAACAGCCGCGAGCTTGACACCAGTTAATTGAGTATCACACGCGATGCGATCGATGGCCAATAAAATTTATCGTCTACTCGCGAACCTTGACATTTGTCTCTGTCATCGAGAGAAAATTAATTTATGATTTGGCTGATTATCTTCGTAATGAAAGTGTGAAAATTTTCATCAAATTAGAGAATTTCATCAATTCGTAATGCTCGTCGCGCGAACCTTTTTATAGAGCAAACACCCACGGAGGCTCTCAATATAATTTTTTTTTTTTCAAAATTATTACACCGATGGTGATGAGGTAGTTAAATTATAAAATAAGTTCTGTCCCCGTGAACTACGACATTTAATTCTCGAAGCGTATGTGCCACACGTGGGAACATGCAAATAGCAGCTAATTCGTGCTTTCCGACTCACGAGCTTTTTTTTATTTCGTGCTTATATTCATCGAGCTTCCGCAACACGCGAGCCGGTATTGTCCGACCGCGTCACGTACACGACACCACGAAACTTTGCGTTTGACACTTCATTATTATTTTTTTGCCGATTAATTTTTTACCGCGAAACAATAGCGAAGCTTCTTAATTCTTATTTGCAATCTGGATAAAAGGATTAACGGAGATATCGGGTGTAACTCCGTGTATTCCGTAAAATTGTGTGTGAAAACATCATTAGGCTTAGGGTCGCTTGTGTTGCTTGATGTCCCCCCCCCCAGGCCCTAATTTTTCGAAGTCACTTACGAACCTCCATGTCAGGCCCCGATTATTCTATCATGGTAAAAATGTTAGGGGACAGAGCCCTAAAAAGGCTCTTTCAGAACCTTGTCAAGCCTCAATTGAGCGCTCTAAAATATCTATCGGAGTAAGAAGAAGAGAGACTTATCCCTCTAGAAAGGTCCGTACCTGGCCCAGATTTTTCTAAATCGCCGTAGGATCATTACCAGGTCCTGACTATTCCGTCATCCCTCCGTAGGCCACTTGCTCACGAATATGACGTTCATTTTGCTCCAAACCCAATATTTTCGATTTCAATCCCAAAAATTCGATTTTAACTGTTTTCAGTGCATAAAATCGAAGCTACAAATGTGTCACTGCACTTACGCACAAAAAGGCCAGCAGAGTCATGTTCAGCGCGCAAAAATACGTCGGAATGCGTCGCAGTTAATTTTATAACCGAAAAAAAACACTTCATACCAACAAATAATATTTCATAAAAAATGCCAAGCTACCCCCTTCGATTTCATTTTTGGCGTTTTTCAACGTCCTCGAACGGCACGATAAAACGATTCTAAAACTCCGCACAAGGCCCTATCTTGTGTATTTTTTCCCGTAGAACACGATGGGCACCTCGGATTTTTCCCAGCTCCATTGGGAGCCGGGATATCGACGTTTGAAAATCACGAAAATCGACGTTTTTCCAAAAGTGGCTCAAAAGTGGAAAAATCGTTGTTTCATCGATTTTTTTTGTTTCAAGGCTATATTCCACGTATTTTTTTCCGCTGATCACGAATATAACAATTATTTTACTCCCAACCCAATATTTTCGATTTAAATCCCAAAAATGCGATTTTTCGTGCACAAAATCGAGATTTTCAATGGCCCACTGTACTTTAGGCCCAAAAAGTCCAGCGGATTCGTGTTCAGCGGGAAAAAATACGTCAAAATACGTCGCAGATAATTTTAAAGGAGCCTTCTTATCTGAACTCCGTTAGTCAAAGCCCTTCTACGAGTCTCGTTACCAGGCCCTGATTATTCTAAATCGCAAAGGGGTCGTAGCGCTTTTTGAAGATACTTTTGAACCCCTGGTGAAGATCGTTATAAATAAAAATAAAATAAAAAAATCACATGTCGTTACGAAAATTTCGGTGACCGAAAGTCACCGCACTTCCCGTACTTTAAGCACATAAAAGAACAATCGAAGTTCCCTTTACATTAATTCTTTCGCGGTCGTGGATGCGCGACCGACCTCGTTGAGGCCGCGTTCCTCGGTGCTCCTCGTCGGCGTAATACCATTGTTAATTGCTTTTGAAAATCAGGCCGATCCTTCCGTTCACAGGCAGGACTGCAGTCCCCTGTACAAACACCTTTGGCCGACATGCTCGAACGCTTGTTCCTACTTTATAATACTTCACGTCAGTTTTTTTTTCTTCTTCATTTTTCTCTTCGGAAGCGCACCTATCACATTTCTCCGTCTATTCAGACGAGTGAGGAAATGGGGTCAGAGTTCACGAATGAGCTGCCGCGACACTCCCGACGCTTTTTCAATCAATCCCCGACGAGTAATTGGCGTTTCGGAAATGAAGAGATCGGAGGACTAAGAGAGCAGGCGTCCTTTTTTTTGTATATATTCACTTTTTTTGTTGTTTTTTTTTTCAAGTTCTTTTATTTTTCATACAGATTGAAGTGTCACCGGCAGCCGTATCGGCTGAGAGCCGGAGAAATCGATCGGAAGTGTTGTTAACCGTGTGTCTGTGACGATACTAGCGCGCCTCCCAGGATGGCCGGAAATACCGTAGAGTCGATAAATTCGTGTCCACGCCAACTGATGCTCGTTTCAATGATATCGAACGGAATATATCTTCGTATCGAATCTTCTGTACGTGTCTATATTATATAGCTTAGATTTGGCCATCTCCGCTTCTGGCTGGATATCGCGACCCGGATGTTATATAATCTGAATATGAACGCGTTTCAAAAGTAGAAGCAACAATTTTGCGAAAAATCTCGATCGAGATTTTTTTACCAGACAGTTCTATTTTTTTTTCTTTTTTGACATTAAAATTTTATCGCTACTCAAATTTACGCGAAAGCGGAATACATACCGTGTGAGAATTCACATTTTTGACGCTGAATGGACGGAAAAAAATGATATTGACACGAAATATTTGTTGATTTTGCCAGTGAGGTCGAGGAATGGGAGTCGCTGGAATGACTAAATATTGATATTACGCTCTTTACAGATATTATGTAATCGGAATATGAACGCGTTTCAAAAGAAAAAAACAATTTATTGAAAAATCTCGATCAAGTTTTTTTATACCAGACAGTTTTATTTTTTTTTCTTTTTACATTTTAATTTTTCGCGCTGAATCAACGGAAATAAAAAATATCATCAACATAAAACATTTATTCATGTTGCAAGTGAGATCGTGGAATGAGTAAATATTGAAATCACGTTGCAATTTGTATCAATGATATCGAACCAAATATATCTTCGGATCGAATCTTCTACACATGTTTATATTATACAGCACAGATTTGGCCATCTCCTCTTTTGGCTGGACCCCGCGACAATTGCATAATCTAAATACAAACGCGTTTCAAACGTAAAAAAAGAAAACAATGTATCGAAAAGTGTCGACCCAAATTTTGTATACCAGCCAATTTTTATATTTTTGACAATCTTTCGTTACTCAAAATTTACGCAAAAGCAAAACCCATACTCCAAGACAGTTTGTATCCTTGAAAAAAAAAGTGGTCACGCACCGATATCGGATGCCATTTTTTTTTGGTTTATGATTCAATCCGTTTCCCACAACAAACCAATCTGAGAATTAGGAAGCCAATTATGGGATCACCAGTAAATGAACCAAGCGTGCCGAACGTCCGAAAATGCGCTTACGGGTGAACGCGCCCCACGTCTTGTACTGGAGGGTGAAATCCTGTAGGGCGCAGAGGTTTATTTAACTCCACAAAGGGAAAACATTTAGGGTCCGAAGGATACGGTCGCATCGTTGCGGCCGGAAGTCATTGGTTACGGCACGCTCGAAGGCTTCGGAGGAATCCTCTTATTTCACCGTCTCTCATTACACTCCTTCGTCTGCTTCTCGGGTCTTCCCTCGCTCTATATATTAGAGCACTTTTCCTCCTGTCTTCATTCATTGCCGCCGTTCGTTCGTTGCAGTTAGCCGTCCCTATTCACTTCCGGTAATGGGCGAAGAAAGCTCGAACGGAGGGATCGGGGAGGGACAGAGCCGGTTAGGGCGAAATGGCGATAATACAAAATGGCCGAGTCGAATAGAAGAAGGATTCTGCCAACTGAACCAGAGAGACGGCGCCGTTAATTGTTCCTAATTGAACGTCCCGGCCTCCAGCTGCGATGAATAAAGCTTCGAAGGATCAGCGCGGACCAATTATTAACTCTGTAGATATATATACATATACATATGTATATGTATATTTACTAGGGCTTCTGATGGGTCGCGCGGCCCGCACGCCCGGGTCGGGAATCTCCAAAAGACTCTAAATCATCAAAGCCTGGACAGGAGCCCAAAGGGACTTAGAATAATCAGGACCGTCCTACCTCAAATCCTCCCCCCCCCCCCCAGGGAACTCAGAATATTCCAGCCTTGAGTGAGGGAAGGGAAGGGGTAAGCTTTCCGGAAAACCGCGTCGACCAGCGGCTGACCGGAACCAGGGCACTCCATTCAGCTCATTGGATTAGCTAATTGACAACTCGATGGTAACAGAACCCAAGTTGCGCCTCTCGATCGCCGCGTTATCGGTAGTGAGTTGCCTTTTATTTAACGATGATCATCACCGAACAACAATCCGCCAGGTCGCAGATCTTCATAGACCTTCGAACTCCCGTCGATCCCGCAATCGCGCTTCAAGCCCGGCGAAAGTTGATCACCCAGCCTCGCCGTCGAACGCGTCGGCTGCGTCGAGGAACCGCTTTCCGGTAGCTCGAACGATCGAGCGGACGACAACGATCGGTCAAATGGCATCGATAAAACCGCAGACAATACGGTCCCTGAGGAGCATCAACGACGCGTCGAGTGGTTCGAGGACTCTTTCGAGATTTCGGGATTTCGCATGATCGAAGGGATCAACAACGACGGCGACGAGGACGACGACGACCGCGGGGGTTGCGCCCCGTGCACTGGCACTCGTCGAAAAAATGCTGAACGTAATGGCGGCGGTGACGACGAGCTTGCCGGTGAGAGTCGTTGATCCATCGGGTGTCGTGGTTTCCGGCGGTGGTTCGACGTCGACGACGACCACGACGATAACCTCGAATTCCAGTGGCGTGATAAGCGTGAACGCGACGACCGCCGTACCTTCCGGTAACCCGACGGTCGCCAATGTGCCGGACAATGTCAACGTCTTCGTGGCCGTTGTCAAGGGCATCGTAATGGGAAGCATCATAACCACCGCCGTCCTCGGCAACATACTCGTCATAGCGAGCGTCAGGAAACATCGTAAGCTGAGGGTCGTGACGAATTGTTACGTCGTTAGCCTCGCCGCCGCCGATCTTCTCGTCGCCACTTGCGCGATGACGTTCAACGCCTCCGTCGAACTGTCCGGTCGTTGGCTCTTCGGAAGATTCATGTGCGACGTGTGGAACTCCCTCGACGTCTACTTCTGCACCGCTTCAATATTGCATCTTTGCTGCATAAGCGTCGATAGATACTACGCTATAATCAGCCCACTCGAGTACACGGTCATAATGAAACAGAGCACGGTCGGGTGCCTCCTCGGATCGGCGTGGGCACTACCGGCCCTCATCAGCTTCATGCCTATATTCATGGGATGGTACACCACTGACGAACATCTGTTGGACATGGAGGAACATCCTGACGTGAGTGTTTTGCTCATAATGGAAGCCTTTTTTATGTTGGCATTTTTTTATTTAAGGAGGGAGTCTCGCTGCGCTCTGACTTCGCATAAGTTCGACAACAATAAGAGAAAATTGCAAGTACTTCTTGATGGTGTAAAAATCTGAGAAAAATCATTTATACTAAAGGTACTGAGAAGATTCATTTTGCATAATAATAATTGCAAAATGTTATTAACAAATTCATCATAAAATTAATTGGTTAACAAATTACCCGGCAACAAAACTTTTTTTTTATGAAAA
>JAPYZC010003561.1:0-11766 GCA_030522665.1 Ichneumoninae sp. A BG-2022a | reverse complement strand
CAAGAAAGTATTGAAGTCTTGAACGATCGGTTGATTGACGATTGCAAGGTTGGGGTTTGGACTAGTGCTTTGGGACACGCGGGATCGGAGCCGATTTCATTGTTACGGGACATGTTCGTAGTCGAGTGAGTATGCGGATTATCAAATCATTGTTGGAGGTTTTATTATTTTTTATTTATTTTTTTTATACCTAATTTTTTTTATACCTAATTTTTTTTATCTATACTATAGTACAGCTGGATAGCGCGCACAAGTCGTCGCGGTTCTTTCGTTTCTCGTTCCGATACATTTTCGCTGATTAGGAAAAACCTCTGTCGTCGACGCTTCGAGGTCAAAAATAAAAAAACAGCTTTCGGAATTTTTTTTTTAAACAAAAACAAGAAAGAATTATCTTGAACGACCGGTTGATTGCGGATTACAAGGTTGGGGTTTGAACTAGTGCTTTGGGACACGCAGGATCGGAGCCGATGTCATTGTTACGGGACATGTTCGTAGTCGAGTGCGTATGCAGATTGTCGAATGGTTATTGCAGCTCACGCTTGTTACTGATTTTCTCTTTATTATTTTTTTTATACCTAATTTTTTTATACGTACTATAGTACAGCTGGATAGCGCGCTAAAGTCGTGGCGGTTCTTTCGTTTCCCGTTCCGGTCAATTTAGCTTATTAGGAAAAACCATTTTCGTCTATGCTTTGAGGACGAAAATAAAAAATTACCGTTCAGAATTTTTTTTTAAACAAAAAGAAACAAAAATTATCTTAAACGATCGGTTGATTAAGGATCAAAAGGTTAGGGTTTGGACTAGTGCTTTGGGACACGCGCGATCGGAGCCGATGCCATTGTTACGGGACATGTTCGTAGTCGAGTGAGTATGCAGATTATCGAATCGTTGGTGCAGCTAATGCTTCTTACTGATTTTCTTTTACTATTTTTTATTTATTTTTTTATCCCTAATTTTTTTATCTGTACTATAGTTGCTTGAGACGGCTTAAAAGTGCGTCTCAGAAAAATTAACGTTCGTCACGACGCGGCGAAGTTGTCCGTATGCACTGCACGCATTCGGCTCCTGGCCTATATCTATATACATGCGGCTGTTCGGAGGATCGTAAATATTGCAATGGTCGAAGCGTCAGCGATAGGCAATCCGCTGCATTCGCCGCGAGTTTAAATGGTCTTGAGAGTGTGCTAAAAAAAAAGAGAAAATTATTGTCCTAAGAATTATGTTCGAAAATTATCAGCAGAAACGTACAAGTTTTCTTCTAGCATTTTTTGTTAGCGGAGTTTCGGTGACAACGCGAAATTTTTTTTTGAGTACTCGACCCTCGTTTTATCTCAATGATCCAAATTATCTGGGACACGACCTTCGGCGTATCCCGCTGCGCCCGCAAATCCGGAAGTCACTGGGCATATCGCGTCACGTGATCGACAAATGAACAACGCGTTTTTTTACATAAACGCAACAATGGCACATGCATCGCGACGCTCATCACGTGACGGAAACTAAACGTGGATCGTCCACGCTCGCTATTTCCCGATGCCGCACGCATCGGCGATTAGAATATGCTTCGACGAGTTTTTAAGTAAAATAATAGATTATTTATAAACAATCAGATGGAGAAATACCGCACAATTTTGTAGACAAGGAAAACGTCGGGAAAACATTACTGTATGGAGTCTTCGAGTGAAATCTTTTTTCAAATAAAAAAATCTTCAGCAACAAAAAAGTAGATAGCTTCCTTCCGTTAAAAAATTCTTCCGTATCAGATTGTTCTTCTGTTAAATGTCAATAAAATTTAAGAGTGAAAAGAACTTTATTTTATTCCATTGAGCTGCTGCAGTTAACGAATTTAATAACCGCGCCAATGATTCTTTACAGTACGAGAAGACCCAAAGCTCCGTCGTTAAGTTTCAGTTAAATTTCAGTCAAACGAATCTATTTTTTTCTTCGGATTAATCATAACCGCAGCATTTCCGTCATCCGCGTAACCATTCGACGATCTTTGCAACTGTAAAACCTCCCAAGCACTGAGCCGGGATCTTTTCTTTATTATTATAATAATGATCATAATAATAATTATTATTATTATTAATATTACAAAATCCGGACAATCACTAGTTTGTTTATCACTTTAATTCCGGTATTGTCAGTGCAGTGATTAGAAGACGTAAGCCAGCGACGCTGGCGCGTCCCAGCGACTCGTCTCTTACTTCAAATTCGTAACGTTCAAAGACCCAAAGTTCCATCGTTAAATTTCAGTTAAACGAATCCATTTTTTCCTTCTGATTAATCATAACCACAGAATTTCTGTCATCCACGTAACCATTCGACGTTCTTTGCAACTGTAAAACCCCCCAATCACTGAGTCGGGACGTTTTCCTTATTATTATAATAATTATCATAATATTATTATAATATAATAATATATTATTATTATATTATTATTATATATTACTATTATATTATTATAATATATTATTATTATATTATTATAATATTGTCATAATATAATTAATATTACAAAATCCGGACAATCGGTCATTTGTTTATAACATTACTTCCGGTATTGTCAGTGCAGTGATTAGAAGACGTAAGCCAGCGACGCTGGCGCGTCCCGGCGACTCGTCTCTTACTTCGAATTCGTAACGGAACCAGCGCATCGCTCCAGGTGGCCACGCTGTGATAATGGTCGTAATTTGCGTTACGCCGTGAGTGCGGGGGCGATTAGCGTTTGTCCGTGACGATCTAACAGTATACAGCACGAGTCGGCAACCGGCGGGAAAGGGTGGGGAGGCTTTGCCCGGTAACTTTTTCTTTCCCGCTCAAGGAGCCAGGTCTGGATGTGTAACTTATGCGACGACAATGTCATTTTCATGGATCTCCTGCGGTAGCGCGCCTCGAAAGTACGCGAAGTTTCCTACGAAAAAAAAAAAGTGAAGACCAATGGGATTTCATCGGCTCGGTGTTCGTGGTAGGCCAGGTCGTTCAAGGACGCAAGTGTGTCGCGCTCGTTACTTTAATCCGCGTTTTCCTCGCATTGTCAGCTGGTCGGCCAATGAAAAAAAAAAAAAAAAAAGTGTGCCGAAGCCGCGCAGCCTGCGATCCTCGCCGCTGCGTCTCATTATGTATCGGTTTACCGGCGAGCCAAGACACACGAGGCGTCCGGGTGGCTCGATCTTTAACCGTCTACGAGGAAAACGTCGAGTTTCGACGACACAAGTGTTCGTTCTCGATGTGCGGACAAAAAAATAAATAAATAAAATAAAAGGCGAGCAATACGGCGCGTACGGAGAAGAGGAGAGTGGATATCGCGAGTGCGATGTAAAAATGCAAATGATTCGAGAAGTCGTGAGTGAGTCAATTTCCGCTGCGAGGAAAAACCGCCGCGGGGCTTTGTCGGCGGTTCTATTTCTTGCGATTGCGCTTTGCGTTATTTATAGTTGTGCAGTTAAATAAATATAAAAATTTAGCGTTTAATTCACTCGTCCGGACTTCCAGCCAGATATCCTGGCCGATGGAAGGAATCCAATTCCTATCGGTCTATTAGAAAAAACTTCCTTAAAAAAAATTACCTCAAATTGCGCGAATCTTAAAGGGACTTGACAATCCGCGATTTAACCCTTCAGGTCCGAATTAAAAATGCAAATGATTCGAAAAGTCGTGAGGCAATTTCCGCTGCTAAGAAAAACTGCCGCGGGCTTTGTTGGTGTTTCGATTTCTTGCGATTGCGCTTTGCGTTATTTATAGTTGTGCAGTTAAATAAATATAAAAATTTACCGTTTAATTCACTCGTCCGGACTTCCAGCCAGATATCCTGGTCGATAAAAGGAATCCAATTCCTATCGGCCTATTAGAAAAAACTTCCTTAAAAAAATTACCTCAAATTGCGCGAATCTTAAAGGGACTTGAGAATCCACGATTTAACCCTTCAGGTCCGAATTAAAAATGCAAATGATTCAAGAAATCGTGAGTGAGGCAATTTCCGCTGCTATGAAAAACTGCCGCGGGCTTTGTTGGTGTTTCGATTTCTTGCGATTGCATTTTGCATTATTTATAGTTGTGCAGAAAAATAAATATAAATATCGTTTAATTTATTCGTCTAGACTTTTAACCGGGCATCCTGGCTAATCGAAGGAAGCTCGGCTGTTCAAATTAACTTAAAATGCGCGAATCTTAACGGAACTTAACCATCCACGCTGAAGCCCTGCAAGATCGAAGCCTTTTTTCTGTTGAAAAAAATATATAATTGTCTTCAAGTACTCGACAATCGTCTGAAAAAAATTCCTCTTCGCATAACTCAATATAAACGAATGTCTGGTTACCAGCTCATCCCATATATAGATTCACATTAGGATTTTTTCCATTCGTATTAATTATCGCGACACGACGATCAATGACCAATGTTTGACAGTTTAACATTTGGCAATTGTTTAAATTTCTGCTGCAAGGAAAAACCGTTGCGGGCTTTATTGGTGTTTCTATTTATTGCGATTAAGTTTTGAATTATTTATAATCGAGCAGTCAAGTAAATATAAAAATGTATAATTTAATTCGCTCGTCCGGACCTCCAGTCAGATATCCTGGTCGATGGAAAGAGATCAGAAATAACTCTCCAAATTAAATAAAAATGCCATAGTCTTAAAGGAACTCAACCATCTACGCGTTAACCGTTCGAGTAGCCCCAAGTACTTTTTCCTGTTGAAAAAAAAAAAACGATAATTTTCCTCAAGTATTCAACAATCGTCTGGACAAAATTCCTCTTCACATATCACAATAGATCCGAACGTCTGGTTACCAGCTACCATATATAATCCACATCGGGCATGTTTTTCCTTCTTATTCCATTATCGCTACGTGCTGAACAGTCCAATGTGTGATCGTCAAACATTTGTAAATTTTCGTAATTTTCGTCTTTTTTTTCTGTAACACTCGATAAAGTATTTTCGTGTGATTGTTTGCAGTGAATGTTTTACGACGACCTATTTGGCCCACTGGGCCGGATTGTTCTGATCGGAATCGGCGCCGGAGCGTTGCTGCTCACCTTCTTGGTCGCCGTTTGCTTCTTCACACCCGGCTGTCTCGGCTACGAGTGCGTACGACGACGAAGTAAGCTGCCTACTTGCCATAATTACTCTCTCTCGTCGTATATACAGCCATGTGTGTGCGTGTGCGTGTTGCAACCTTCGTTCGGAGCAACTTTTATTGATCGACCGTTAATGATGAACGAGTGTTCGAAGTCTCGCTCGTGCTGAGGCGGCACCTGGCCGTTGAGAACACTTTACACGTGCATTGGGCCGGCACGATCGGACCTTTAATCTTCACCTCACGTTCTCACTCGCATCGGCCGTTCCCGACCGCAGTTTCGCTTCCTTTCGACACACGTAATACCCGCTTATCGCGAATGGAGTTTAGTTAATCGCCGAACAAACCCCCGGTTTAGCGCTCGGATAAATTAGCGCACTTGTTGTTGGTGTTTTTTTCATTCCATGGATCAAAATAACGTCGAAAATTCGTCATTGAATTATCTTCGTTGATTCCCGATTGCGAAGAAATTATGGGAAATTTTCTCTTTAATTTTCATTTTTGGTTCAGATTTTTTTTTTTTTTTTCTTCGTTTCGACGAATTCCCACGGGAAATATCGTACATATGTAAGAGCTACGCAGTTACGTATTCGAGCCCGTAATGTCGGCATGTATATTACTCGCGGTATATCTTATCCACTGTTCAGTCGAGACGTTACGCCTCCGTTCGCCAAGCGTCACGCATACCGTTTTGCCTCGTGTTACTGCACCCGATGACGGACACATCGGTGTTACGTAATTACACGCGAAGAGGTAACGTTGGAAAAAAATGTGTACAAAAATAACCGCTAAATTTCGGACGGGAAAATATTGATATCTGGAGTCAGGATGTTGAGCGCGGTAGATGGAACTTAGAAATAAATTGGAACACGAATTTTTCGGTAAATTGGTTTTCATGTAACTTTTCGACGAGATTCGAGGTGAGAAAATGGATGAGCAAATCATAGAGTGACGCCATTGAAATATCGCAATTGTTTTTTATGGTCATTAACGACCGCCACAAATAAATACCCTGTTGCTATATCGTTGTAGCCCATTTTCATCTAGGATCATTTTTTACCCCATTACCTCATTATTGTACTTTTATGGCACACACAGTAAAATAGGTACCAAATTTTCTTGTCCACAAACGTCCGCAATTTTTTTATGTTAATTTTACAAAATTAACGTTAAATTAATGGTAATTTTACAAAAAAAATCTTGTCCATTTTACAACAATGTCTGTCAATTTTGCAAATATTTTTTGTGAAGTTAACTATAACATAATTGTGGACAAAAAAGGTTTGTTAATTGTACAAATATTTTTTACTGTGTAGCTGGACTTGCGTATTAATACGAGTTGCTTTCTTTTTTTCCTTCGTTAGATAAGGCAAAGGCGGATCAGCAGTCAACGGAAGTGCGACACAACGGTCAGTCGAACGACAACATAAAGTTGGGCGACGTGAGTTATCGCTCCTGGCGATTGGGGAGCCTCTATGAAAATGGTAATACATTTTTCCGATTATCCAAAATTATTCGCACCAAGCCCAAAATGTTAAAAAATTGTTTAGTTGTCCAAGAAAAAAAATAATAATTTGAGCAGGAAGCATCTGCGAGGTGCCGGAGTCCCAGAGGGATTCCCTCAACTCGAACAACGCTCAGCATTTCGAGAGCATGGACACAGCTTCGACCGTCGTGAGTGAATTTTTGAATTTTTATTTTTTACCTTTTCATCCTCCCTGTCATAAATTAAACAAATTGCATTTTTTTGTTTTTTTTTCTCTATCCAAGCAGAATCTCATTCAAGCGGAGAAGCAGAAAGACGAGGCCAAGATAAAAGACTTTCCGACAGAGTTGACAATGAGTCTTCAGTATCTGCCGCCGATAGACGAAAAAATAACAGGAAAGCTCGTTATCGGCATCGAGGTGAGTCCACTTTAAGGAGGAAGACTCGTTGCGCCCTGACTTCGCATAAGTTCGACAACAATACAATAATTTTTTCAGATTTTTAAGTAATCGTTGATTTTTGTTCTATAAAAAAAATAAAAAATCAACGATTACTTAAAAATCTAAAAAAATTCATACGTATTCAGAAAAATAAACGAATCATTTTCATAAAAAAAAAAGTTTTGTTGCCGGGCAATTTGTTAACCAATTAATTTTTTGATGAATTTGTTAATAACACTTTGCAATTATCATTATGCAAAATTAATCTTCTCAGTACCTTTAGTATACATGATTTTGTTCAGATTTTTACACCATCAAGAAGTACTTGCAATTTTCTCTTATTGTTATCGAACTTATGCGAAGTCACGGCGCAACGAGACTCCCTCCTTATTTATAAGTTTTATTTTTTATTTATTTTATTTTGTCCATTCATCAAAGATAATTTTTACGTGTTCCTCGTGCCTGTAAAAAAAATCGATACCTAACATTGTTTCAATCAACGCTCCGAAGCGAGACGAATGCTTCGTGAATAACGCGAAAGGTACAGAGCGTCGAAAACAAAGCATGTACGGCTCTTATCGCGGCCGAGTGCATGGTCTTTTGATAATACGAGTAACTGCAGGTTGCGTAATATAGGCAGTGTCCAACCTTCCTCCAAAGCAGTACAACTGCACCCTGGAGCCTTACGTGGCTCTCAACATCGTTAAGCAATCGTGGACGAACAGAAAGAGGCTGAAGCTGCATAGCTTCAGAACGAGAGGCATAAGGCACACGGCGAGCCCGATTTATCGAGAGACTTTCGTCGTCGCCGACGTCAAGTCGCACGAAGTCAAGGTATGCATCGGCGATGAGGAATATTTTATTTGAATTTTATCTGCGGCGACAATAGACATTAATTTTACGACTTCGTATTCGGGATTCCTACCTTACCGACGTCGCTGCGGTGCACGATTGATGCAGACCTGCAGAGCGGGTCGTCGCTGACGAGGGGCACTCCTATTATTAATTTTCATTTATTTTTTCAGGAATGGATCCTCGATATCGCGGCGTACGATCACGATCGATACGCCAACCACACCGAGTTATCGAATATCAGAGTGTCGATGAAAGAAGTCAAGAAAATATTGTACAGCCCGGAGATTCATCTCTTCAACTATCAGATGAAGCCGTCCAACCGAGTAAATCATTAAATGTTGGATTCAGTTAATTGATTTTTTGTTTCTTTTTTTAAGTTTTTTTATGTTTGTCATTAACGAGATCAAAGATCACCAAAAAAATTGTGGATTTAATGTACGGGACTGAAAGTTTTTATGAACAAACTGGAGCATTTAATTTAATGTGCAATTGTGATGAAAAATGAATATACCTTTTCATTGAAATTATAATCATTTATTAAAAATAAGGTATTTCCAATATTTTTAATGCACTGAACATTCATTTTTCATCACAATTGTACGAGAAATTAAATATACCAGATTTTGCATAAAAACTTCCAGTCCGATAGATTAAATTTCATACAAATTTTTTTTTACAGTGATTGTTCGATATTTCAGGAATTCGGGAGCATTTTGTTAGGTATAAGTTATTTGCCAACGGCCCAGAGACTGACGATCAATGTCATGAAGCTGCGAGACCTCAAATTTGTACCGACCGTTACGAGTGTAGAGGAATTCAGTTAGTATCGGAAAGTTACCGACTGAGTGCGGTGGAAAAAAAATATATATATATATTTTTTATTTATTTACCGACCGATGATAACTTTGCAGATCCATACGTAAGGATACTTATGTTGAATGGAAGAACCGGAAGGAAGATTAAAAAAAAGAAGACGAAATTTCTACGCTCGACGGCTCAGCCGGAGTTCAACGAGACTCTCACTTTTGAGCTGACTTACAATAATTTGGACACCGCGCAATTTCTCGTTGTGCTGTGCAGCAAAGTATTAAACATTTTTCGTACCGTCAAAATTTCTCGCCGCACATGTCGAAAATCTACCGCTCGTAGATTAAAATATTTATTATTTTTCGTAGGTAGTTATTGAAGAACCGAGCAACGGTCATCAGAGCGACAGCGAGGATTCCGTTCATTCCTACCGAAGGTCCAAAGACGTCTGCGTTGGCAAAGTTGCGCTCGGAAACGGCGTGCGAGGTTCGCAGGAGAGGCTACACTGGTTTTCCGTCTTCCAGAATCCTCGAAAACTCGTTACAGTGTGGCATACGCTTAAATAGTTTTAAAAAATGTAAAAAAAGAAAAAAGAATAATATAATAAAAAACATGTTGCATTTCCTTCGACGAAGCATCATTATTAAATAAAAAAAATTTAATACCTAAATTTAATAAAAAAAAGTGTGCCAGTGAAGTTGTTGCATAACAATGAATCTCTTCAAGTGCAATAATGACTCTTATCGGACAGCAGCATCTGCAAAATTTACACGTTCTATTTTTACATCGTCAATACACAACGACAATAAACTTCTATATTAATTCCTCCGCGTATATAATTCATCGTTCGAACCGCTGCAAAGTTTATTGATATCCCTATAGAAAGAACTTGCAAACAAAAATCTATTCATTTTCCATATCGACGGCCTAGTGCCGAAAGAGCGGACAGGCTTTGCTTGCACTAAAATAAATATAAATAACCCAAGCAAGATTCGCTCGCGAGTCTGCCAGAGAAAAAAATTGCTATTTCAATCCTAGTCTCAATCCTACATTTCCATACAGAATTGAAACGATAATGTTTTTTCATCGTCTTCCGTCGTTGTTTCAATATCATATGGGATTGAAAGTAGAATAAAAATACATTTTTTTACAAATAAATAAATAATCTACATATGTAAGAATTAAGCTACATTTTTTTTTGTGCACATGCCGTTGTGTATTTATACAATCCGACCATCGATAGCGTGATATGAAAAGTGAATTTTATTATTTATATTTTTATTCAGACAAGTAGATGGAATAACTAAAAGTTAGGAGTAAAAAAATACAAACATCCGCGTGTAACGTGTCGTTAAAAATATTTAACCGTCGTCCCGCGGACGAAGGAATTCGAATTTGGCGCGGCGATCCGCCATGTCGGGCGTTAAGTTCGCCGGGCGTCCGCGAGGCGGCGCCAGCTGATCGAATCGAGTGTGACATGCAGGCAGTGCGGCTGGAAAAGGTGGCAAGGAGCCTCAGTCTGTTTTGTGACTTGTGCGGGCGCGTTACCGGGCTAGTAGTTGTTTCGTTTCGTCCCTTTGACGCGAGTTTTTATTTTCAAACAAACACACACTCCGAGTTGACGAACACCTGTCAGTCCCGACGGATCGGTGCGGCAGGCCAGGACGCGCGTAGACCGACGTGAATAAACGTGAGTAACACGATCCTCCGAGTACCGTAAGCGAAAGTTACAACGAGTTTTTACAGAGGTAACCTGCAACGTGCGTCTGGATGTGTCTTGTGTGTGTGTCTGAAAAAATTACAAACCCCAGTCGTCTCCGGAGAGAGCGTTATTAGACTGTAATTCATCATCGAATTATCAAACGAATTATCGATGTCCTTTCACGATTTCTCGTCGTGACTGTTTCCTCGAAGATTCGAAGCGAGCCTCGCCAAGGACTCGACGGCCCGTTCAACGGTCGATTCCCAGCATCGCCCCGCATACGTAGAACAATTTTTATGTTCCGCGGGTTTTATTCCTTTCTTTTTCATTTTTTATTTCTCCCCCCTTGTGAATAAGTCAGCGCGGCTCTGCGTCAATCCACCTGGAGGCTCCGCGTCACTTCGGCACTCGCAGAAAGCGCCTACACGTATACTCGAAATACGATTGTTTTCTGTCTCTCAAACGTGATTTAATAACCGCCATTGTCTATTTTTTTATTTTTGCTCTCTGTTTTCATTTCCCGATACGATAGAGATCCATAATTTCGACATTTTTCCGGCTATTGTATATCTCGCCCGAGGAGCCTCCCGGAGGCTCGTAGGATTCGGTGGAGTGGCGCGGCGTTAACACAAGCGGAAAGAACCGCCGCAGGCTCGGACTACGAGTTCGATTTTTTTTCTTTTTTTTTCGTTCGGCCACCGACTACCTGCTAGCGCTCGTAGCCGGTTTTGGCTCTCCGGCCGCGATCGAAAATTGGGAGACGCCACGCTTGCAGTGGCCGACGAACCTCGGGGAATCTCGCTCTACTGTAATTCGTAGGGTAAAACGGGACTCGCGATCGATCGCGAGTCAAAACTCACCGCGGCGAGATAATATCGTTTCTTTGCGGGTTCGTCGGGCTTCTCACTTCGAAAAACCACCCAGGAAGTTACGTGTTTCCGTTCGACGAACGAAGCACACTCGGACATCCGAAGTAACGATTTCGGATGTTTAACAAAAATTGAACAAAAAATTATTCACAACTTTTCGCGACGCGGTTTTCGAAGACACGAAAGGTGCCAGCGGACAGAGTGTGCACGCGAGGGAGATGGAAATTCGATTTTTCATGCATGTCCGGGCACTGCGACTGCCTTGGGTGGCCGGCCATTGGTACGTTTTTATACCTTACACAACACAGTATCGAAGCGCACAAGGAATTAGATCAGATTAGATCAATCCGTTCGATTTGTACGATTCACGAAAAAAATTTTACTCGATTATTATATACACCCATAAAAATAATCTATTTAACGGGCAACCGCAAATAAATATTTTTATTGTTTTAAATAAATATTTATTTGCGGGTGCCCGTCAATTAAATTATTTTTCTGGGTGCATTTCGCATCCCATTGCGGTT
>JAPYZC010003560.1:0-12090 GCA_030522665.1 Ichneumoninae sp. A BG-2022a | reverse complement strand
TAATGCATCTTAAAACGTACAGAAAAGATCAAATTTACTGCAATGACAATGAGATATTAAAATAAGCTCGACTTGTATTCACCAGTCGACTTTTACGGCAAACTTGAAAATGTACTTTTTGACTCATCAATTCGTTTTCGGCGTGTGAAATTTTTGCACTACCCATTAGAACTGTAAACTTTTCGTCAGACGTAGAATTTGTGCCTCCAATAACGTAATGTTAATTGCAACAAGCCTCTGATCTTGCAAGTATTTTAAAAATCGTTTGTTACAACCGAGACGTGTTACTTTCGTCCCCGGTCTCCCCTATTGATCCGTACTAGATACTTCGATACGTACATCTTGTACTCAGCGCATTCGCCCAGCTCTGCCTGAACATACCAACATCTATGCATAAGACTACCTACCCGCATGTCCCTGCAAATGGGAATGCGTCTTTGACACAAGGACGTTTTTAACGGGAGGTTAATTGAAAAGCCGATTAGCATCCTCGTTTTCCTGCAGTTTGGAAGCTCGCACCCTTTGCCTCCGTCTCCGTCGTTCGTCTTCGATCAGCAACCAGCGGTATAGTTGAGCTTTGCACCGAGGCGGTAACGAATGGTTGGTCGCAAGTAGATCCGGGCGGATGAGTTGAGCGCGAACAGCACCGCTTGCTACTGCGTTCTCGGCAGCCTTATGCTCTGTCTATGTGCACCAACGAGTCTGCAGCAACACATCCGTAAGCACTTTTCGGACGCGAACCGTCTCGATTAGCATAGAGATTGAGTCCCAGCTGTTTATGCAAATGCCACACACCGCTGCTGGTGGCAATGTGCGTTCAACGGTACTGCTGCCGGTATACTAACGGGTACACTCACGGTAGCTTCGTCGGTTTCCCGAGAATGACGTCGAGGAGACGAGCGAATCGACTCGACTTTGATTCGAGTTCTGCAGTTCGGTCCGCTGAACACAACACGCTGGGTTTTGTCGAGCCGCGTTTCCGAGATAAAGGGAAAATGTGGAAGGCATATGGGACTGGCTAGGAAGAGGAAGTGCGAATAGCAAAGTGTATGTGCAGAATACGGAAAACGTCAACCCAAATTGCCAATTATTTTCCGCGGGACAAAACGACGACGTTGTTAATTCGTCCCGTCGATATAGTTGTAGGGGAAGGACGTGGTGTGCATTATACAGAGGTTGTTCGGGATGACTCGTACGTACACTATTAGAAGTACGTAGATCCTTTATTCTGAAACTGATATATCAGTTTCGGAATAAAGGATCGACGTCAAGGAGCAGTGCAACGAATGGAGAGTGAAATAAAAGCCCAGAATCAATCGCATACACATACGTACACGAAGAAAAAAAATTATTTGACGGCCGCCGTTTATTTCGTTTGAGTAACTATTTACTTAATTTAAATACGTATTTATTTAAATCAAATAAACATTTTACTTAAACCAAACAAACGCTCCCTCATAATTTTCGTTTATTCGCAATGTACATTCTATGAGAAAGTATATTTTGTCATTATTAGCTTCCTTTGCAAATAAAAGAAAATGATGAAGTAGCGCAGTGGAAATGTCAACTTTCGGCTTTCTTTTTTGTCATACCCTCTCACCGAGGATTAACTTTCGCGATTATGAGGAATGCGAGCTTTCTTCTTGTTTGTCCCTTAGTAAAGTGTTTAAAAAACTTTCAAACAGTTGCAGCGCCATAAAAGAAGAAAAGCACGATGCAATTTTTTAATACGAATTATACGACACGATTAGCAACATTTTTTGGACCCTTCGACTTTCGGATTAAAAAATTAAACTACACCTTTATCAAGTTTTTTAACTCTGGCATAGCCTAATATTTTCCATGATTCCAGCAGAAAGCAAAAATATCGCGTTTTGAAGATATGGAAAATAGTTCATTTTCGAAATATTCTGTACACTGACACAAAAATCTCGAAATGTTTATTTTTATTTTTGACAAATTGCAAGGTTCCTCTATGTGGAAGCAAAATCGAGGTTTATAAATTTATTAAAATTCACTGTATCAATTGGTGAAAAAATTAAGTGTTATAATGTTATATAAATTTCGAAGACTACAATGCAAACAATGTGTTGCATTGATTGTATGATGTTAACTAAAATCAGGAATCAAGAAAAAAAAATGTCCGTATTGAGTCGAAAAGGCAACTCTTTCTTCTCTCAGCAACGTAACTTATTCGAGCATAATTCTCTAAATGAAAGAGGACAAGTAAATATAATACTACTGGTGGACACTTCGAATGTTTTCTTTTTCATAAATGAGAAGGAGCGATAAAAATTGGGTCGTCTGTGAAGCGGAGTCCGAGACTTTTAGATTCTTTTCTGAAGTAACTTGTAGGGTCTATAGCGAGGAAAGTCGCGAAAACGCTACTGCAATTTATGTATTTATGTATTCCATGCGGAGTGGCAACAGTCTTAAGGACCCAGCCAAGAAAATATTCAAAGAGGAGATTCTTTAAACTTCTCTTCTTCCAATATTAAAAACTATTTCAATTACGAGCTACGCTCTTTGGTACCGTCGACGGAACAGAGGCAGTGACGAGATATAAACGTTAGTGTGTTGTTTTAAGATAGTTTACATCCTTTAAGAATGTAAATTGAAACAATAGGTGAAACAATAGACGTGGCGACGCTGAACCTCGTTTGAATTTACTTGAATATTACCGACACTTGAAGATTTACATGTAAACGACGATGACAAAACATGTATACGGAATATATATTTTTCGTGAAAATTACAGTTTTCTTACTTAACATAGATCTTGATGATTGCATTTTTTATTTTATTTTTCTTTATTAGTTTTACGGGACGAACCCTTTTACAATGAGTGCGTATGTGAGTGTGGTACAAATGATAGTTAATACTAGTATCGAAATATCGTAACTTTTTGTGAAAATCATTGCAATGAATATCTTGAATATCTAAATGTATTTGGCGGCCACCGTTTATTTAGTTTAAGTAAAATATTTATTTAATTAAAATAAATATTTATTTTAATTAATTAAATAGTTACTTAAATGAAATAAATATTTACTTATCAAATAAATATTTTACTTAAACCAAATAAACGGTGCCCGACAAATAATTTTTTTTTTCTGAGTGTAAACTTATAGGGTAAAAGTGGTGAATATGGCCCACCTCGATTAACACGTAAATCAATGATATATGGACCGGTCCATATTCCCCACTTTTACCCTAATCTGACGACCGAATAAAATTTGTTTCACAGGCATTCGTTGCACAACGCACCTTGTAAGATCGGTCTATCGTAAGACACGGGTTACATCATTGACTTAGTTTTATTTTGAAGTGTGATTTTCAGTCACGTTTTCAGGTAAGAATCCTTTGCGAAAATGTCTGTTGTATGAACGAAGGAAATATTGCGTGGGTGAAATTAATAATTAATTATTAACAAGAAGGTCTGCAATGCAAATTAGTTTTCGGGCACATTTACATCTCTACCGTATTAAAACTCTACCAAAATCTCTACCACTGAAGAAAAAAACTCTACCAGAATTGAAATAAAACTCTACCGGAAGGTAAATAAAAATCTACCGTGATTTAAATAAAATTTGTTCGGTATTGAAAGAAAAGTCCGGGAGAGTTTTTAGTTTTAATTAGAGCTATCTTTTTTGGTAGAGTTATTATCCGGTAGACTTGTTTACTGGTAGAGATGTTTGGAGAGAGATGTTTTCTGGTAGAGTCGTTATCTGGTAAGATTGTGAGTGGTAGAGATGTATATGTGCCAGTTTTCGCAGTATGGTTCGTGATTCGCATAATATGAAGAAATGACTACAATAAATGGAATATTATATTACGACGGGATATTTTATATCGGGCGACCTTCGCCCTAGTTTCCGCGTTCCGTTACCGCGATAGCCGTTCGGAACAAGTAGATTTTTTAATAAAACGCCAGTAGCTATAAACCGCAAGACACATACGTAACTAGATCTTAATTTAACTCAAACTCAAAATACCGGAACGGCTTCGGAACGGAGATACTGCCCGTGTAGATTTTTTTTTGTCAGGCTTTATCAGAACACTATCAGAGCTCGATATAACGCTCAAAAATGTCTTCTTGGGTGATTCACGGTACACCTCGGATCGCTCAGAATGCAGATTGTGGATTTGATTATTATAGCTCTTAACTTGGAAAACTCACGATAGAAGATCGTCTAATTCCACAACCCGGAGCTTCTATCAAGGCCGAGGCAGAGAAGAGCTCGTTATCGAATGTCACAACCTCTCCATGAAGCCCGGAGTTTATATTTATTCTTCGAGAGCCGCTTCGCTCCGTCCTTAGCCTTTAATTAATTTATCCACCTCCGCATGAAGCCCGGAGTTTGTATTTATATTTCGTGCGCCGCTTCGCTCCGTTCTTAGTCTTTAACACTATAATTAGCTTCCCGAAGAAGCGTCATCGAACTTCCACTTAATTGTCTCTACAGAGTCTTTATTGAATCACGGAATAATTGTCGGTTCTTATATCTAGCACAATTCGATTCGATCAGGCAAAGTCGCGCATTTGAGTCTCGATATTAACACGGAAGCCGCGATTTGTAGAAATACTCCAGACCGATCTATCTTCTTTGAATCCGCGGAGGAGCGAGGCGAAGCGCAATTCTGTTAATTCAGGGGCCGCGTTTTTGGTGACCGCCGGACGTGACGAAAAGTTTGAATTCCGCGGTTATTTCATAATATTTATTCTCGAGATTCTCGGGTTAAGTCGTGAGAAAAGTGAGCGCATTGCGTGAGTGCAGCTGCGGTGTGAAATCACACCCCGGATGAGCTGAGCGTCGTCACTCAATACGCGACACATTAAGTTACATCGCGACTCTCGAGAGATTTGCGAAGCCCGGAGCGATTCGAGAAACTCGCGTAAAATCGGGACGTAACACTTCATATGGGGCATTCTTTATCAAGCGGGCCAGTTTTTTCGGTCGATTTTTATTAGCCAGTTTGTAGTACTACTTGAAGAGGGGCTTCTCTGATTTTTTTAAGATTTTTAAAGTACACCATTTAGGATTTACTTTTTTTTAATATCAGTATATCTCAGAAAAAATATTGGTCGGTCAAAAAATTCTTAGGAACATTAACTTTTCAATTTCTTATCAACTTTCGAATGAGGTTAGAGTCATAATTTTCACGATACAGGAAAGTCCATTTTTTGTTAAAAAAATTTAAATAATTTTTCCTACTAAAAACACAACTTCGATTCTGGTCCCAATTTTACAGGATATTTGGCATTGTATGAAGATTCTGAAAATAATTCTCAAAGTGGGACCTGCAATACGGACGTAGTAAAAAATAAACAAATAAAAAATTTAATTCATATAGTTTCGTATAATCTCGATTATTATTTAGGTAATAAAAGCGATTTCAAAACAAGTTTTCCAACGATAAGAGTCAAATTTACCGACTACAGGCAAACCCCTCTTATGTATCTAAATAATAGTCAAGTTCATACGAATCTATATGAATTAAATTTTTTATTTGTTTATTTTTTTACTACGCAAGTATCGCTGGTCCCACTTTGGGAATTTTTTTTCAGAAAATACTATGTAAAAGTATAACCAGAATCGAAGGTGTTTTTTTTAGTTGAAAGAAGTTATTTATGTATTTTTTTTACGAAAGAATGGACTTTCCACTATGGTGAAAATTATGACTCTAACATCATTCGAAAGTTGATGAACAATTAAAAAGTTACTGCTCCTAACAATTTTTTGAGCGACAAATATTTTCGGAGATATACTCATGTTAAGAGAAAAAAACGTAAATCCTGAACGGTGCACATTAAAAATTAAAAAAAAATTAGAGAAGCCCCTCTCAAGAAGTACTACAAACTCGCATATTTAAAAAAACATCCGAAACGTCGACCGAAAAAATGGCCCGGTTGATAAAGAATGCCTCATATACCGTAACGTAACGAAACCGAGAACGCCAGAAAATACATCCGGCAGCGTGAAACGAGCGGTATATGGAGGGCAAAATCACAGCAGGAACGGCACGAAAGACTACTCGGAAAGCAAAATGGAGAGCGAAACGGAGCGAGCCTACGCGCGCGATCGCGGTACGCGAACCAGAGGAAGAGCTCGATAGCTATGGCGAGAACGCGGCAGCGAGTGGCCGGGCGAGAACAACATGACACGCTTCTTCGCGATAACTCGAGTTCTCTACCATAACTGGCCGAATCGATATCACCTTTAAAGTTCAGCAATTAATATTTCTCAAATGACACTACCAGGATCGAGAGGCTTGCAGCCATCCTTACCACGGTAGCGAATCGATTAACCCTTCACGTGCCCGCTCCTTGTTCAACGAGGACCTAGAATGTCTCAAGACGCAACCTTTGAACGCTTCGAACAACAAGTTAATGTGTTTAAAAAATCTAAAAAAATTCACAGTTGTACCTCGAAGTGTTCTTTTTTTGATAATACGGAAAAAATGTATTAACATCCGTATTTTTTTCTACATAAAAAAGGCATGGTCGTTTGCGATCGGCAAAAAGCCGACAAACTACTGTACGGACAATATGTAAGATAACTCAAGAAACAAATTTTATAAGGAAATACGAATAGAGAACGCCTAATCCGATAGAGAGCAATTTAGCAGTAATCAAGAAATTATCAAAAATGGGCAGAATGAAAGCATAAGGCGACAGCGAATCCGGAGCTCGGAACTGAGCTCCCTTCTCATACCGATTTGTCAGCCACCGAGCTGGCAAAAATTTCTAGAGCGGGGACGCGGGAGCGAGCTTTTGGCGATAGCCGGACGAGAACTTCACCTTTAATGCTTAAAACTCCGACATTAACGTTAACGAAGATCGATGAACTGATTAATAATTATTATCCATCGAATATACCTGGTGGCTCAATGTATCGGCACTAATCCACGGTAAATACGACGCCTAAATCGCGATTCGAATCTCACTCTTTTGTTTGTTACCTCGTAACTTGACTCGAACTCAAAGGCAAAATCGTCAAGTGAGAACACCAAATCGGAAGCATCGGAATACCGAGACTCGAGAACTCGAGAACATAGGGGAGAGTGGGTAAAATGGCACAGCGGGGCAAAACGGAACAATGCGGCAAAACGAAATTTTCCAATAACTTACATCCAAAAATCCAAAAATTATAGGAACATTGAGTTTTGCCCTCACTATCCCATTTGGCCCCGCTCTCCCGTAGTCTAATAATGCAAAATAATCAGAAAGCGGCAGGTTTCGCGAAAATTGAGGCGGGGTTGCCGCAGGCAACGAAGTGACGAGAGTGACCCCGAAAAATTCCCTCACAATATATCGTGGATGGATATTGCGAGCGGGAGCTCTGATGCTTCATTGGAATACGATCCAACGCGCCGTAGAGAATTGCACGCGAATCGAAATTATAATAATCGATACTCTATCCTTGATGTTTTCATAAGATGCGATAAACGTAGAATATTCAATCTATACGGTATACATTATTTTTGCAAACTTTCCAACATTAATGTTTTTATGCGGTGTTATACAAACAAAATATTAGTTGACGAAAAGGTCGAATGAAAGCGTACGGAAAGTAAAAATTAGTAATAATTACTGAAATTCCCATGAATGATGACCCAGTAACTGCAAAAATGGGAACTTGTAATTTTTAATCTGTTAGAAAAAAAATGACTGGAAAAAGGACGGAATTTTTAAGGTAGTACGAACACGAACTTGATTATTAGATACAATACCATTTTTTAAATATATTGCAAACAATGCATAAAGGACGTCGTCTGTAAAAATTTAAGTACAGTAAAAAGTATTGACATTTGATAAATAAATCCAAAGACGACAGATATAGCAACGTTTCTTGTTGAAAATAAGCGTTATTTGTTCAGTTTTGTTTGTATTCCGCGATTGAATACACATAAAAGTAATAACCGTAATGTGATTCGGAGATTGTAAGGATTAAAATGTCATTCGAAAATATTGGGTTTACCGAGTATTTCAATGATATTTCTGTAATTAATATAAACTATTATTAGTCTACCGACGGTGGTGTTACTCAATATCAGTATGGCAACACTTTGGATTCGGGACCACTGGTTGATTAACTGTGCTAAACCATTAGTTTACACCGGTAGTCCGAAAGCCTACAGAAATACGTCAATTTTGTATAGTAATAAATAATATGCAAATTTATTAGCGACCGTGAAAGTGTAGTGATAATTTTTCTGTTATCTTCTAAGTTATGTTCACGTGTGAAATTTCTCTCCTAGTCAAACTATGTAAGTAAAGATTCGTTCTGCCTTAATATTTAACAGGTCGCAAAGAATGCCTTCAGGTAGTATCAGGTATTAATAATACTTAATTATATTATTAATTTACCGAAATAAAAATAGTGATACTAAAAAATTGTCCCGATACAACTCTCATTTGACGAGTCAATCTGCGAGTAATACCTTAAGGGGAGGCTAAACACGATGAGTACGAGAGAGACAATGTAAATTTGGAATCCATTTTTCTCCGAAATAATTCTATAAAATGAAAAACGAATTGCAGGACGCATTGCGTAACTCAAATACGCAGTAAACCCCGGAATTCGTCTTTTATTGTAGAGCACCGTTTCGGAGATAATTGGATTTAAAATATTTAGAGGTTAAATTGATCTTTAGGATTTGAACATTTTTCACGATCATTCCACCAATATTTACGAATCCACACCTAGCCGACATGATCGCTGCCTTAACGTTATATGAAATATAAAAATCGCTGGATCGCACCGTATACTTTTTTCTCGCAGCGCACAAAATTATTACGAATCTTTTTTTTTTGTCCAGCCTGCGCGAAGGGTGAGAACTCTCGGCTATATAGACGGATACGTCTATGACGAAATTGATTTTGCGCCGTTATTTAAAAACACGAAGTGGCGTAAAACGAGGTCGGGTTATCGTTCGAGCGTTATCGAAGGGATCGGAGGGAGCCACGAGAGAGGGAGGCTAAAAGTTACGAGTGGTATATGCAAATATCCGAACGCATATAGGTGTTATCCCGCAATCCCCGTTATATCGATCTACCGATATTCCGGGTGTCTATTGGGGAGCTCTGCGGCCGCGTATATACATATAGGACGGTATATATTGAAGCGGAACAACTATAGGACGGGAATCTGTATGGTCCATGGTATAGTGATTCGGACGATCCCAGGCGCGAATCATCCCGGCCAAAACGATGACGCAAGATGACCTGGGCCGCTTAATGAATTGGCTTATCCGAATTATACGAATGGCCAATAATCAATTATCCACCGGGTAAAAGCAGTCGGGATGCCGGAGAGATTATGCTCTCACAACCTCGACTATATCAGCTCTGTTGTCCCCCGCTTCTGCTGTGGAGGATCTACACAACCGTTTTCACCCGGGTATGTGGAAAATATAACGACGGAGAATATCCGTGGTCTACGAACGGGCTGGTCGCCTGGGCACGGTGTGACGTTCCGCACCGCATCGACAATGCTCCACCGGCGAATCGAGTCACACCGGCTGCCGCCCTGGCATCGCACTTCGTCACGTCATTAATATCGGTATTAGCATTAGCATTAGCGCGATGCCAACAGTAGACACGTTCGCGTTGTGCCGAGTGTGCGCTTGCCGGCCGATGAGGACGATATCCCTACTGAATGAGCTCGCTCAGATATTCGGATCTCTGATACGGTTGGGCGTTCTGGCGAGAATTCGTGAGAACGCCGATCGTCAATAGAAACGATCGCATCACGGTACGGCAGCATCGGCACGTGTCATCCGATCGCGATTACTTTTCGTTCTTTCATTCTCATGTCGACTATCGCGGATCGGTCACGATTTTATTGGTACGTCGGGAGCGGAGACGTTGACGAGGGCCACTCGAATATGCTTGTTAAAAAAACAATGGCCAACTTCGCTACGAGACACTGTGCGGTTTTATCCCCAAGGGGCGCATCCCCTTTAGCTTCGTATAATACAATCAATGTTGAGAGGGCATTCGCGAATACATGTATCGTGGTCGGCTCTGTATGTATGTATGTATGTATGTCAGTATATGAGTGTGGGTTTCGGTATAATTTCCGTGGCAACGAATTCTCCGATAGAATCCCACATTTTTAGAATATCTGTTTTTAAAAAAGCGTAACCTCAACGTTGATACTTTCGCAGAAAAAATTTATTTGCTTTTTTTGCACGGTACTTTTCCAAGAGAAAAAAAAATTGTGGAAATAATATCGGTGCATAAAAGTTTCAGCGAGAGTTACTCATATAAACTTTTTTGACCGTAATTTGCGGTTAATCAGATTAGCTTACGATAATGGCATGGACATCGCTATAACTTTAGTGTATCGAAAATAAACGCCAACACAGAGACTTTGATGGAACAAGCCCGATTCCGGCACATTGTAGGTTTCATGGAGTTTCGCTTATTGGCAATCCGAACTCAAACATCGAAGGATTTCACAGAAATGTCAAATTTTTAGTTGTACTATATTTGATACTTGTTAGGTTTCAGCCAATATCGAGCAAGCATGGCGAGCATGGTTGACCGCTGTCGACAATGAGAGCAGAACAAAAGGGACGAAGGGGACTTCAATGAAGCCAGTATTGACGGCCACTGAAAAACCTTCAGTGTATCCACACTATGCAGTCACAAAGGGGATTCTTTTTGCCAGGACACACAAAGTCAGTCCTCTCATGATCGAATTTTGGTCGCCGGCTGCCGCGTTATTAATGCAATTCAACGACAATCAACCCGATCCCCGTTCCCGTTCCTGCTTATTTGGCGTAATACCAGTCACACTAGCCCAAACGCTCATTGCGAGTACAGCCTCGCCACAACAGTTTAATCTCACGTCGTTGCAATTACGTGGTACATGCTCGCCGGTAATGCACGCTATTCCGATATACTGCAATTGATTCTTTTTGAGAAAAACTTTGTTTCCTACTTTTCGCCTTTAGGAGATTGAACACTATCGAGATGTAGCGAAACAATAATGAATGTATTCATCTGTGTCACATTCGCACACGAAACATTATCATGTTATGAGTTTTTAAATTAAAAGTAAATCTTTTTAAGCTTATTTTGAAACGCCATTCCGATTTATATCACAAAAGTGCTAATAGAATTTTTATCCATTTATCTTACTTCCGAGTAATATCGATTAAAACTATCAAGTTAGAAGTCCAATATTCTCGATGGTTTTCCTTCTCCCCAATATTGGTTATTCTTGAACCCAGTATTTGCGGACTTATTACGTGTCTTACGTTTCGTTGCTGGTCTACGAGATGCTTTGCCGTGTCACGATTGCACTGATCGACGATGGTGCGCGTGGACTTATCACGGGTCTTACTTTTTCTTTAAACTAGTTGACCTCTTGATGCTATCGTCATGTTTTGTCAATTATTCAAAATAAGCTCGTATTGGGCTTCAAAACCGTCCAATGGTCTAAACGAGGTGAGGAACGATTACGGACCATAAAATTCACGCATTCTTTCACTCCCTGAATGTTTGCTCTTTACCTGTGCGCTTGACCAGTACACCCGGAAAAATACTTTCTTTGATCGACCACCGTTTATTTGGTTTAAATAAAATAGTTATTTGATTTCAATAAATAGTTACTTAAATCAAATAATCGCCCTGTCACATCACCAGGCACAACAACCTTTTTTCTGGAAGCCAGCACTGAGAAAAGGGATGGTATTTCCTACTATAACGAATAGTTTCCAGGGGGACGTCTATATAGATAGTTTATGATAGTATATACTCAATTGATTAAACTATGATTATAGTTACAACTATAATTTTTGGTCATTGTCATAACTGTAAAATGTAGACGTCCCCTCTGGGAACAATTTACTATGTAAGTTTTTGTCAGTGAGCGATCATTGATGACGTTTATTTGGTTTAAGTAAAATAGTTATTCGATTTCATTAAATAGTTACTTAAATCAAATAAATATTTTACTTAAACCAAATAAACGTTGCCCGATCAAAGAAAGTATTTTTCTGGGTGCAGTTAGAGCCGTTCGCCCTGTCACATCACCAGGCACAACAACCTTTTTTCTGGAAGCCAGCACTGAGAAA
>JAPYZC010003559.1:0-15931 GCA_030522665.1 Ichneumoninae sp. A BG-2022a | reverse complement strand
AAGATTAATTTTGCATAATACTAATTGCAAAATGTTATTAACAAATTCATCAAAAAATTAATTGGTTAACAAATTACCCGGTAACAAAACTTTTTTTTTTTTATAAAAATGATTCGTTAATTTTTCTGAATACGTATGAATTTTTTCAGATTTGTATCTAATCGTTGATATTTTATTTTTTTTATAGAATAAAAATCAACCATTAGATAAAAATCTGAAAAAATTTTACACCATCAAGAAGTCCTTGCAATTCTCTTATTGTTGTCGAACTTATGCGAAGTCAGCGCGCAGCGAGACTCCCTCCTTAATTGTCAGCGACCGTCTTTCGCTGGATTTTTATTTGTCAATTAATATATATAGTTCTATGGGGTGGGAGCTTAACGTTTTGCCATTTTTTTGTATTAAACACAAAAGACTACAAATTAAAAAAAATTATTAAAAGTATGTATTTTGGGTTCACTACAAAAAATTACAAAAAGTTAATCTCCCACCTCGTAGAATTATATATTTCGATCTAAAAAAACATTTTGCGAAGGGCGGTCGTTGACAATTAAGTTTAAAAGGTGCCGCATTTTTTGGGTACAAACGTCGAATGCAGCACCTCTTAAAATTTTTTGCTAGAGACCACCCTTCGCGAGGTTCAATTTGAGATCGAAATCAAGACTTTAAAAAAGTGGGAGCAAAATTAAAAAAAAAAATGTCCTTTTTGTGAAACACCCTATTAAGGTAGTACTAGCGCAATGACTGACGCCGCCTAAGTTTGAGAAGAATAAAAGAGAATTACAAACAATTCTCGCTCGGATAAAAATCTGATAAAATCAAGCATATGGAAGATGCTGATAAGATTGTTCGTCCATAATAATGATCCCAAAATGTTATTCTTTTCCTTCATGTTAAAATTTGTTTAAAATCGTAATTTTCAAGTATTAGATAAAATTCTCAAAAAATTCATACGTATTCAGAAAAATTAACAAATCATTTTCGTAATAAAAAAGAAATTTGTTTGCCGTCTAATTTGTTGCACAATTTTTTTTTCAGTAATTTGTTATGAACATTCTGAAATGATTATTATGCACAAACAATCTTTGCAGCACCTTTTATATGCTACAATTTTTTCAGATTTTTTTCTCATCGAGAAGTGTTTGTAATCTTTGTCTTTGTTCTCTCGAACTTAGGCGGCGTCAGTCATTGTGCTAGTACTACCTTAAATACATGGAACGGAAGCAAAAGGACCGTTACACGAAACTGATTACTCACCACCAGCAGTCTGAGTCCCTTCTCCCCAGCGTTATTTGGATTGAGACCGACCTCCTCGATAACGTTGCCGGCTTTCAAGCAGTCCTGAACGTAGCCGATCAGTACCCGGATGGCTTCCTCGTCGATCATGACCGAGCTCACTCGTTCGAGTAACATCTTTATCGTGTTGTAATAAAGATTCGTCATAACGGGCTGACCGAGTTTCTTCAGGACAGCGGTGATCGTGTCAGCGCATTCTTTGCACGATACGTTCGGCTGTACAATGGTCTCCATACCCTGCAGCAGTGCCTGATCCTTTTTCATGTGGGCGCTGAATTTTTGTAAGAACTCCATGACTTTCATCGGATCGGGCAGGAATCGTGATATCTGCAGGATCTTCGCCATGAGATCGTTCGTCGCGTCGGGCTTTTTAACGATCTCCAGCCACTCGACAACGGCTCTTCTAACGGCTAATTGATGCTTCTGCAGCTCGACGAAAGCCTTGGAGGCGTGATCGTCGATCGTGCCGAGAAGGTGATACAATTTTTTCATTCTCTCCTCGGCGGCGAGCTGGTACGGAACGAGACAAGTGTTCAGCAGTCTCTCGACGAGCAGTCTGTCCTCCATACCGGTCATGTAATAGCCATGTAAAATTTTGTTCTTTATCCACGTTACGGCCTTCTTCGTCGCTTGCGGCACGTCGACGTCGTGCAAGTGTTTCTTGTAAATCATCGCCAGTCCGGCCATCGCTTCTTTGCGAATTTTGAACTTTTTGTCCAAAGTTCTCTCCTTTACGAATTCCAGCAAATCCTCGCTGTCCGAGACGACCTCGAAGTCTCTTCGGGCCGTCGTTACAATCGCCATTACGACCTCGTAACGGACGCTCTCGTCGGCATCGTGCTGCCGAAGCTTCAGTGTGTCGGTTATGTCCTTTCTCAGCTCCGGATGATTCAGAAGAAAATGCATCGAATATTGTACGCATTTGATACGTATCAAAACGTGAACGTCGTTGAAACGCCCGAGAAAGGCGCGCCACAGTTGGGTGTGCTGAGTGGCGAGCTGCGAACCCTTTTCGGAAAACATTCGCGCAAGCAGCGCCACGGCCCCCAGACGCTCCGACTCCAACGAGGACTTCAGCTTGCATTCCAGTTGAGGAAGGACGGACAACAGTACGCTCGGACATATGTGGTTCAGTTCGTATATGAGGTCGTACACTTTCTTGCATATTTGTAGAGCTTTTTCCTCGCGACCGAGAATGAGGAAGTGATTGAAGAACTGTCGGGAGGAAAAAGATGTTCGTTTAGGAGGATAAATTCGATGCGAAGAAAAATTCGTATGACAATTAACGTACTGGCATTGGAAATTTTTATGCATAGTCTGGTGTATCAAATTTTATGCACAATTGTGATGAAAAATTAGTGTACGGTTCAAAACTTTAGAAACCCTTTACTTTTAATGATTGACTTTAATTTTGTTGTAAAAGTACTTTAATTCTAATAATTCACTTTAATTTCACTGCAGAAATACATCAAATTTAAAAGTTGAAATTTGACGTAGAAGTACATCAAATTTCAAACTGGTACATCAAATTTAATGTACCAGTTTTTGCATAAAAACTTCAAGTCCGATACATTACATTTACAAATTTTTTTAAGTGTTATTGTTATTGTATAGTCGAATGAGCTACTCAAAATTTGAAATTTCTTTCACAAGAATGTACAGCACAGAAAACGTAAGGGTAATTACTACGCCTCATACGCAAGCATGTCTGTCGCGGACCAGGCAGTCACGCGAAGGCTTTATTCTTACTCGCGTTACCGGGAAATCTCGACTTCGGTATTAGTTCTTAATTCTCGCAAAGACGTGATCGATAATTAGCCATGGTAAAAAGTGTTGAAATATTCGTCGATCTACTCACCGCTTGAAGATACGGTTCCAAGGTGTCGCTGCATTTGATGACGAGCTCCTTGGCGAGCAGATAAGCATTCTTTTTCTGCGTTTTGTTTGGTTCGACGATATTCATGAGAATAATGTCCAGTAATTCGTTACTAACGATGTCCGATTCGGTGATTAGAGGACAGAGGACGTCGAGCATGAAACTCTTTACTTTCCCGGAGTGCTCGTCGCTGCAATTAATCGAATCAATACAGTTCATCAACGACGATAAAAAAAGAAAGAGGGAGAATTTTTTTCTTTCTCTTTTACATAAAATAAAATCTTTAAAAATGACGATGAAGATTATACTCACTTGACGATTTTGAACATCAGTGAGAAAAGCGCGCAGAATATTTCCTGACAGTCTTCCAGTTCGAAACACATGTTGAAAGATTTGACATAGGCCAAATTTTCAAGCAGGTAAAAGTATCTTTTGAACGCCGGATCCTTCGGGTCTTTCAGACCCGACAGTTGTTTGATCAAGAACAGAAATATGGTCTTCACCTGTAAATAACAAATAATAAATAAATAAAAATATTTTTAAGTCAAGTTTTATGGTAGTTGCTTAAATAAATCATACTTATATTGTCACATAGCTATGTGTTACGTAAATCGTGCATATCATAACTCTAATCTTATTATAGATATCGGAAGGTCAGACTTAATTTAATTAAATAGAACTCGAGTTAAGTCAAAATAAATTAATATTTACTGTTTTTCTTCTTTTTTTTTAATTGACAGATTCAAGTTGTTATAAGACACATTTGTATTTTGAATAGTGGTCAAGGAGAACGTTAATAAATATGTTAAATCAGATAGGCTCCATTATATTTTTTTGTAAAAGGGTTTACTCCTGATAAGTAAATAAACAACAGAATAGAAATTATGGAAAATTAAATTGTTACTGACTTGATCGGCGTCTTTGTACGGGGCTTCCGGTGCGTAAACTCTGAGAACATCAGCTATGCAGCACGCGATCAAGAGTTGAACATCCTTGCTCTGGTGCATCAAAAAATGATCCTCAGCCAGATGGAGCGCCAGTGGAATGTACTGCTGGTACATTCCCTCATCCTGGCCCATGGCTTGTAACGTGTGAGCGAGTGTCTAAAATAACACATCAAAATTGTAGTTCATAAAAACTGCAATACATCAAAAGTTAATACATTAAAATATCACATCAAAATTATGTAAAAACAGGATATGAGAAACAATTATAGTGGAAGTCATACAATGCCTGAAGTCCAGCATTAATAAACAACTAACACTAAATAAAAATTATATGAACATTTTTTTTTAAATCCTGAATGGTGAAAGTAAAAATGGTGATAATTTACTTTTTATTTTTTTTTATGCTTATATACACTGTAAAAAAATTTAGTTTGAAAATTAATGAACAGTATTGGAAGCTTTTTTACGTAAACCGTTTCTGAAATTTCAAACATATGTGCGTTGCAATTTTACAATAAAATATGTCTTTTTCGTTAACATTTTTGTAAATTTCAAGCAAAAGATTTGTAATTTTAATATCTGGTATTTTTATTTTACAAGCAAAGTACATTGATGATTAATTAATGTGAGTAATGTTAGCAAATTTCAAGTTCCAGAACATTAAATTTACAATTTATTTTTACAGTGTAAAAATACCTTGAGTCGTCTGATGAGTTCATCCGGACCCAGATCCTCGGTGACCGAACGACACCCCTGAGGGTAAATTATTTCTGACATGGTGCCCGCTTATTGAACCGGGTAGATTAAATACTTTATCCCAAAATTCGACCTAGAACACGGTCCAAATTCTGTAACACAAATATATTTGTGTCGCCTAAATTATGTTATCCAATGCGGATACATTTTATCTGAATATTCATTCTAGCATTCGTTACGTTGCACATATCAAGGACATTCAGCTCACGGATGTCCAGTGTGGACCAAAATTCACGAAAAACCCAAAGTACGTAAAATAAATATCTCGTCCTTAAGATGTGACCGACAGTTGTTGCCGGGAATAAAAAACGAGATTCTGTCGACAAAGTGCAAAGAATTCTCTCATTTGGTCCCCGATCCAAAGGATTGTTTCCAGAAGCGAAAATCTTAGGATCTGCTGCGCTCATTCGCTGTCGCAAAAAAAAACGCACAGTCTCGGTCGTCGAGCGAAACGCCGAGAGATTCGTGAGCGGATCAAAAGAGCCTGGATTTTTGTTGTCGGAGGTGCGAGCTGCGTATGCTACGAAGCATCATTCCCCCGCACCATTGGAGGTTATGTGACGGCGGTGTGGACGTAGATACACAACATCTAACGTAAACAAATTTAGTCCCTAAAACTCGAGCGACAATAGCGAAAAGATAGTCGAGGAACACACGGTGCTCGGTAAGATCGATCGAATATTCGACAAGAGACATTGAATCGTTACCTCAGGATATGCATAGACACCGCAAGGCCTATGACACTCAAAATATCAATAAAGCAAATATATCTGTCGGGGCACACGGCACTGTTCCCAGCTTATACTCGTAACACACTCCGCTATCAGTCGCGCTCCCGTATTCTAAACATGTATACAGCTCGAACCTCTTGACTCTCGACTTTTCGCGTAGCTACTGAGCATGTTAAAAACGGGTCAAAACATCGGCCAAAAAAGTGGCAAAATCAGTTCGGCAAACGGTTAACCGCATTAAAGGACGCGACAGCGCAACTAGACGGTGCGAAGTTGGCTTCGCATCGCTCACACCATGTTCGACGTATGTGCGTTCGTGAAAATGTCCACCTGTCGAATGGAACGCGAATGAGTATTGTTATCCTTTTGTCTCTTCCTTTATTTCATCCAGAGACGACAGCAGGCTGTAAGTTTTCCATGAATATTAAACCGTTGCGAAGAATTCTATTGTTTATTTTTAAAGGGTTTACAAAAAAAAATGATAATTCGTGATTATCGGCGATCGATCGTCGTCGAGCTTCGACCGGCGTCTGGAAAAATCGTGGGCTTTTGTTCGGTGTGTGTTTCATCTGTGAGCGAATCGGCGACGATTAAAAGGCAGCGAAGCTCTGCTCAAGAAATTAAGTACGTGGCGGTAGTTCGCTGTAAAAAAGCGAGAGAGCTTCCGCTTCTTGTTCGCGGGTGGGGGTGAACGTTATTGTGTTGAAGGGTAACAAAATGAAAGCCGAGACAATCGATTATCGAATATTCGCGTGATCTTTGCCGCCCGATCGTGCTCGTCTTCCCGCTACTTAGGCGCGCTGTTTACGCTGCGTCCGGCACGTATGGACTTGCAGCTGTTCGTGTCCTCTGCAGATCGTTGAAATATTACCTGCGGGCTGCTCTAAGGGCGAAAGGGTTAAATTGGTCCGTAGATTTTGCTCCCTGCCATTTGCACCGGTAAAATTACCGACAGAATTGTTTTCGCACGATCTCCGAAGTCGGCTGCGAAGTGACGTCACTTCGTCGCGTAAACTACGGATTTTGCACCGGGCGAAGATCCTGGGCGCGTTTCCATGTCGGCTGCGCGTTGCTTGCGCAGCTTGCTGCGCATCAGCGACGGAAATTTGCATGTTTGAATAACTGAATTTACAATTATGGAAAAACGATTAGGGAGATTCGCACCCAAGATGGTGGGAATGGATTGCAGTCGGATGAAAAATTTAGCGCAAATTTATTTCCCAGATAGATACAGCGTACACATAGAACCGAATGTCTCATTTGGTTCGGGGTCGAAAGAAAAAATAAAAATGATTTTTTATAATATTACATGAAATATCGTAAAGAAATATTTATTATTGATCGCGTCGTTCCGCAGAGATGGCATTGTCCATTCGCTTCGCGTCAGGGTATCAACAGTCGATTTCCCTTCGTGGGCTTTCAACCCCTCTAAGCTCGTTCGAGGAGCCATCGCGACCCGATGGACTCCTCCGGATAATCACGTCGGCGGTTTTTCTTTCCCTCGCCGATACGTGAGCCAGTGATAGACGGGTGAGATGCTCGAGCGTCGCACGTGGATTTCAACCGTGGCTCTTGCTCGAAGTCTTCCATTTCGTGTGGAACGCCTCGATGTGCTCCAGATTTACGCCTGCAATAGTCAATTAAAAAATATATATACATATTACCTACATTCGCAAATATATCTCCGGATTAAAAAAAAAATAGATGCATTATAAACGTAATGTTTTTGTACGCCGTCTCAATGTACTATTGATTCGTAAATATGATCAACATTGTTTTTGTTTGTATTTTTAAAGTTTATATATAATTTTTTATTTAATAAAATAAAATGTATAAAATCTATATATATATTTAATTTTTTTAGATTTCTTTTTTAAAGAGAATGTTTTGATAAATATACTTTCTGACCGAGAAACCAATTTTTTAATACGTGGCGTACCATTTACACTTTTGCGGGAAAAAAACGTTTTTTGGTTTTGATAGATGCGTTGCAGCAAAATAGAAAAAAAAAGTTGTTTCCGCACCTGCAGTTTTCGTTAGTCCATCGGTGCTGAAGCTCGACGCCTTCCTCTCCTCGACGCTGAATCCCGTGAGAAGAGTCACCACGGGTGGCTCTTTGTCCCCGTTCAGACCCACTTTGGTCTGTTGAGTGAGATAGTGACAGCATTCGATAATTTGAAAAAACAACCAAGCCTCCTTGTCCTTGGTCTTCGGTCCCTTGATCAGTGGCAGTGGCAAGCGCTCGTGGGGTCTCTGAGCGCGCAAGAATCGCGAGCCCTTTCTCAGCTGCGCCTCGAGCCATCGCGTTGCCTCGCGCGCTTTGCTGCTGGTTCGTTTCATCTCATCCAGAGCAGATACAACTAAAAAAAATAAATCGCATCAACAAATTAAGACCATATACTTCGTGATTTTTATAAATTTCGATGTATACTTCGAAATTTTTATAAATTTCTATATATGAGGTATTCCAAAAAAATACGATCCAAAAATTCTAAAGAAAATTACAAAAACCTCTTGCACATAATCATGAATTGTGGCGAAATTACAACTTTTTTGGAGAGAGTCGGGTTTTTGACCGTTTGAAACCGTATGGAATACCTCACATACCTCGTATGTACTTTGAATGTACTTCGGAAGGTTTATAAATGTTTTCCTTCATACGAAAACTCACCGACTGACGGAATAATGACGATGAATTTCTTCGCATAGACGAGTCTTTTCAGAGCGGGCGTGTGCTTAGCGAGAGCTTCCTGGTCGGGAACCAAGTACGGCGATATCAATCGCGACCGCAGTCGGCTCTCCAAAGCTCGAACCTCCGCCTTAAGCCAGAGTCTTCCCATGTGCCTCATCAATTTTCCTCTCGACTGTTCGGACTCGGCGTCTCTGCCGTTCGTCTTAGCCTCGTCCTCGGCCGGGCTCGAGTCTTTAACGTCCGACGTCACGAAGAGATTCCTATCCTCGTCGAATTTGATCCCAGACTCGGGAATGGAGCACACGTAGTTCCCGAAGCTCGCGAGCTTCGCGGCTCGCAGAAGAGTTTCCTCCTGCGCGTGCATCTTCGTGTGCCTCAGCACCGTCCAGTCCAGCGACTTGTGAGCTTCCTCCAGAAGCTTCAATCCTCTCATATCGATGTCCTCAGGCAACGGTACGATTCTCGACGCTTCCCCCAATCCTTCCGCCCTCGACGAGAGAATCGTGTCGCGATCCCAGTTCTTCAACAAAACCTCGCCGTCGACGACGTTCACGAGATTCAGCAGGGTCGCCACGCGCTTCAACGAGGCGCTCGAGCTCTTCGCGAACATCCGAAAGATCTCGGGATTCCCGCGAAGCCAGTCGAAGCAAATCTTAATCGCCCGAAGCGATCCCTCGCCCCCGAGAATTTTCAGAACGTCCCTCGGTTCCAGAGACTGTTTCTTCAGCAGCGCCACGTAAGCGAGCGCGTGGTTCGAGCCGGCGCTCTCCTCGCCGCCCTTGTCGCTCGTCGTTATCGCGCCTCCAGAATTTTCGATGGCCCCGTTCTCTTCGATCTTCTCGTCGACCTCCCCGTCCGCATTTTCGTTACCGTTTTCCATCGGGTTCGCGTTACCTTCGGCGAATTTCTTCGTCTCGTCCGAGTCCGCGTGTCCGTTCGAGGTCGTCGTCTCCTTGGCGACCTCGTCGTCCGTTAAATCCTCGGAGAGGGCGTCGTCGGAAATTTCGTTGCACTCGCTCAGAGCGTCCTCCTCCTCGGTCTCCGATATGTCCGAGTTCATCTCGTCGCTCGACGATCCGGCCCGAGGTCCGTCGATGTCGCTGGCCTCGGAGTCCGAGCTGTTCAGTCGCTTGCGCGGCCTGCGAAGTTTCGTCAGGAGACTCTTCGACTTGTCGCGTATTTTCTTCGCGTCGCGCGGCGATGTCGTTCCATTAATTTTTTCGGCTTTTCGTTCGAACTCCGTTGTCCTGTTGTCGTTCAAGTCGACTCGATTGTCGCCGGGAGTTTTGACGATCGTTTCTTCGACATTGCCGTTGCAATTTTCCTTGTCGATCTCGTCCCTCTCGTCGTTCTCGAGATACCGCGTGCCTGCGTCGAGTCCCTCGCCGCCGTTCGGCAGGGCGATTTCTATCACAGCATCCTGCAAGCGAGTTATCGTTATCTGCATCAATTGGGACAGAATAGTGAGCGTGAAGGCGATCGCGCCCTGAACCTCGCCGGACTCCTTGGTCTTCAGTTTCGAGATCGACATGAGGCATATAGCGACGATTTTGAAAATCATGTCGTCAGTCAGACGGGGATTGACGTTGTTCTTGCAATTTTGAAGATAAGCGTCGATGCTGTCCTCGGCGCCGATGTCGTTCGCGCTGCCCGCTATCGCTTTGTCGTTGCCGAGACAATTCTCGAGCTCGACGAGGAGATCCTGACAGTCGTGATTTATCTGCTCCGAATCCGGCGAGTCGCTGTCCCAGAGTTGCAGCAGAGAGAACAGTCTGGCAGCGCATTTTTGGAAGGGAAATTTTTCCTTTCCCGTGTACGAGTGAGTCGTTATTATTCTTCGGAGATTCCCCTCGGCGCCCTCGAAGGACTCGGTGCAGAGAATGCATCGAGTGTAGTGGTAAACGGCGTCGAGACCGTAGTTTTTGTTTCCCGCCACCGTTCCGAGCTGATTGTGCGGCATTCCTATGCTCGGATCTATGCTCACCGCGGTTTTGTAGTAACGCGCGGCGATCATCGGGTCCCAGTTGGGATCCAAGTCGAGCCTGTAACGAGCCAGGTCTCCGAGGCATATCAGACTTCGGTGAATTATCCTCACGGCGCACTGACGAATCTCGTCGGAGAGAAGCTTGCTCTGGGAGGATTTTGACTTTTGGGCGGAGAGGGTGGTCTTGTGCCGCGGATAGGCGAAGTCTATCACGCCGGATAAATCGAGGTCGCACTCCTGCTGGAGCTTCAGGATCAAGTGATGATAGTATCCAACACCCACTGCCAGGTGAGCGGACAACAGGGCTTTCTCCGTATCGTTCCAAGTGTTTCCCTGAAACATTTAATTGTTCAATGTTGGTAACTGTGTTCTGGAAAAAATAACTGCTTAAGGAGGTTGGAGCGAGTGGTGTTCATTCCGCGTAAATTCGAGAAATTCGGGCAAGAATTGCAAATACTTTCCAATGTTATAAAAATCTGAAAAAATTCATACTTATTATTGGCATTGAAAAGACTAATTTTACATAATAATAATTTCAAAATGTTATTAATAAATTGTCAAAAAAAAATTGTTCATCAAAATATGTGGTAACTCAACTTTTTTTTTAATGGAAATGATTCGTTCGCTTTTCGGAATACGTATGAATTTTTTTCAGATTTTTATCTTTATTTTTACTTTTGCACATTTTTCCATGTAAAAAACAAGAAAAATCAAAATGAATCTTTTCAGTGCCTATAATAAGTATGAATTTTTTCAGATTTTTATAACATTGGGAAGTGTTTACAATTCTTGCCCGAATTTCTCGAATTTAGGCAAAATGAACACCACTCGCTCCAACCTCCTTAAATCGAAGAATGCTAAAATCTAAGGGTCTAAAATAAATACCAAAATAAATCGGAGATGAAAATGTGAAAAAATGAAGTTGATTTATTAAAAGGTATTTAAAATTATCAAGGAGGAAATCAAAGAGGGATCTGTTTGTGCGAAGCGAGTTGATAGTCGTGAAGCAGCATACACAATGAACTTTGTCAAAAAGTTACTGATAAGTTTATCAATGGATAACTTATGAAACATACGTAATAGTTTTCACAGGCAAAATAAATGTTAAATAAATCAGAGTTAAAAATGTGATAATAAAAATACTAATAATAATAATAAATTTATCAAAAGCTATTTAAAATGATCAAAAAGGAAATTAAAGCGGAAATAAAAAGGAAATCAAAGAGGGAATCTCTTTGCACAAAGCCAGTCGATACTCATGAAGCAACATTCGCAATGAACTTCTTTATCCAAAAGTTACCGATAGGTTTATCAAAGGATAGTTTGTAGCACATACATAATACTGTTTGCGAGAGTTCCGCCACCTTTAGGCCCAGTTTCCGCCATCTTCAATTGTTAAAGGGAATATTTTATAAAAAATATACGTATTGCGGCATTAATCAAGAGTAAACCGCCTTTCCACATGCCGTCAATTTCGTTTGTATTTAACGAACTCTGTATTTATTATTAGTATAAATTGCGATTAATGGCAGTAACTGGGACAGCGGCGAAAACTGGGCCGTTTACCTTACCTTTCCCGCAAAAAATCTTATTTATTTGATTTAAAAAAAAACCGCTATGCACACCTTCCGGAGCTTTTTGGCCGTGAACACAGCATCGTAGAAACCCTTTCTCCAGAGCAGCTCCTCAGTTTTGCGAGCATGGCCGACGGGGTCCTTGAAAATCAGTCTCTCGCAGTAGTCCTTGAGCTTGGCTCTCAGAACCTCACCGGAGGGTGTGAATATGTCCGTTATCGTCAGAGCGCATCCTTTCTGATCGTCCAGTCTCTTGGCGATGTCGGTTGCGCCCCTAAAAAAAAAAAAAAAAAAATACACAAATAAAAAATAAACACAATAACAAAAAACATTTTCGCAAAGATCGCTCGATCGTCGCACATCGCCAGTCGGAGATAAGGCCTCAAGGTCACATCTCCGCCACCCAGTGATGCACGTGCGAATGAAGATAATAAAAATAACGAAAAAAAAAATAAAAGTAGGCGTAAAGATTTATCGACATAAATATTATCGAGCAGACCTGTAAAGTCGCCTCGTGACTTCGAGGCAATCGTTCGTCCGTCCATCAGCGACGTTCTGATTGTAAGATCGCCTCATTTTTTTGCTGTACTCATTTTTCCCCGTAACCGTTCGGTCGACTCGTCATCGTCGCACTCATTTCCCCGCGGTCTCCTGACACGCGTACCGCCGTCCCACGATGTGAAAATTCGTCATTCGACCGCGCTCCGTGCCCCCCGAGCGAAATATGTATTTTCCGTTTCGTCGCGAATTCCCGTATATTCTCGAAACCCCCAGAGACCTCGGCGTACAGCGAACGGTGGTTTTTCATCAACTTTGCGGAACGAGTCCAACACCGCGCGATTTATCGTGTGCGCTCCGCGATGGAATAAAAAATAAAAAAATAATGCGAGTGCGCGGAAGGAGATCGTGAACTTGGTGTAAGGTGAGGGATGAGAAAAAAACGTCGTGTGTAAAGACCGACTAACCTAGTGACGCCCCATCTGGCCAAGTCCGCGCGAAGCGTCGCGCCAAGATCTTCGCCCGAAGACCGCAATGGTCGACGCGACGAGAGACGAAAATGTGCGGAGATAAAAGTTTCGCGACCAAAGATCGGCCCATCGTTTCCACCTGAAAAAAGTACGGATCGAAGTTTTTGAAGATTTGGATCTCATATATCGAAGGAGCGAAATGGAAGTTGCCGATCCGACGCCCGAGGATCTTCAGAGGAAGCTCTACTTTCTCGTGGAGCAGCTGCAACACATGGCCGGCGAATTGCCGCCCAAGTATCAGATGAGACTGCCTTACGAGTTGCTCTCCGGTCTCGCGAACTCGCTTCTCAACGACACGATATTCGAGATCGTGAAGGGCTTGATGGAGATTCAGCACGTGACTGAGAAGCATCTTTTTCAGCAGAGGCTGCAGCTGATCAATCAGCAGAAGATCGAGGTGCAGGAGGCGCTTTCGGCCTACAGCACGGACGAGGAAAAATCCATAACGAAAGTCGCCCTTCAGGAGAAACACAAGGGCGAGCTCAAGCAGACGGACATGAAGCTCGTCCTCCAGCTCGATCAGAAGGTGTCCGACCAGCAGAGCACCCTGGAGAAAGCTGGTGTTCCGGGGTTCTACGTCACCAGCAACCCCATGGAGATTCAGGTGCAGATGAGACTGTGCGATTTTATCATCAGACTGAGCAAGATGGAAATACCCAGTTGACCAAAGGAAAACACGTGAATCGATTAGTTTGAATTTCTGTCGACGTGTGAACAATGTTTTATGGAAACGTTGGTACGTCGAACCATTCCGAAATTGTGTGGTCGGAGCAAACTGAGAATGAGGATTGAGAACGGAATGGTGACTGAATTTATTTATTAACGAGCACTTGAACAGTACATTTTTTTCTTGTTTGTTCTTGAAAATTATGATTTTTTGTGGGGTTGAAATGGACTCCGACTTTCACAAGACGAATGAAGAATTCAAAAAGATTCTTCATTATATATATATATATATATATATATATATATTGCATTTTTTATGGAAATGTTGGAACGTCAAACAATTCTGAAATGGTATTGTCAGAGCAAACTGAGAATGAGGATTGTGAATGGAATGGTGAATGAAGTTATTTATTAACGAGTACTTGAACAGTACATTTTTTTTTTTTTGTAAATGGTGATTTTTTTGGGCTTGAAATAGACTCTGACTTTCATAAGATAAATGATGAATTCAAAAAGATTCATTTTATATATATATATATATATATATATTGCAGATAATCTCTGTACACTGCTGTAATGTTGGAACAACTTTTGTGCTGCACTCTGAGTAAAAGCAGGATGATTAGAATGTGAACGAATCGATAAAATCGGCAAGTATATGCGTGATAAAAAATTCTATCCATCCCGCGTTCTTTCAATAGGAAAAAATTTGGGGCCGACGCTCTTTTTTTTGTAGTTAAAATTGACGCGGTTGTTCCGAGATGGATAAGGAATTCAAGTTCTCAGAAATATCGAAATTTCACAAAAAAATTCTATCCATGCCGCATTTAGTGTATCCGAGAAAGTTTAATGCGAAGTTCTTTTTTTTGCCGTTAAAATCGTCGCGATTGTCCAAAGATGAACGAGAAATTTTATGCTCTCAGAAGTATCTAAATTTCAACAATGTATGAAATTTATTGACCGAAGTATTCTTTCCAAATACACCACAAAGTAGGGAAAAACGTTAACTGGGTCGAGGCTCGAAATTAGGACGATGAGTAACTGAATAAGAAAGCTACAACGCAAATGCAAATAATTCATACATTTTTGTACATATTTACACTTCCGAGCTTCACCCTGTGAGTAGCGTGCTGACTGCGTATTTTCGTATGCCTCGAACGAATGAAAATAAAAAATTTTGTTTTCTATATATTATCGTACATATATGTGTGTGTATATCCTAAATCGTTCTGTACAGCCAAAAACCGCTGAAGCCTATGAATCAATGCCCGACGGTCGCAGGAATGTCTGTATCGAACCTCGTCGTCTAGAAACTCGTCAACGACCCGTAAGGCCAAAATATTTTAACGTCGCGATAACACGGAACACGAAGTTTCCAAACTCTCACGAATCCGCCTCAGAATTCTACAAGACTTTGTCGCTTTGGCTGAGCGAGGCCGATTGCCTCGGAGGAATACGGAGATCGAGGACGCTCGGCGAGTCGAAGGGTTGCTGCGCGTCCGGACCCTCCAGGAAACATATCCTGTAGATATCGTCGAAGCTCGTCGCGAAATGAACTTCCAAACCGTCGGTTATGTATTTCGGGAGATCGTTGAAGTCTTTCTTATTTTCTTCTGGCAGTATGATGCACTTGACGCCCACGCGTTTCGCCTGAAAATTAAATCCATTTAGTCAAATGCAATCAAATTATCAACATCATGGTAATTATTTTTTTTTCGATATAAATTAGAGTTGGGTAGCACTTGAAGTACTCAAGTACTTTATTTGCCATATCAAGTACGAAGTACAAGTACTTTTTGAGTTCAGGCAGATTTGAATACATTACATGAGAATTACTTCCAGTTCAAAAAGTACTTGATACCCTAACGGAACTGAGGTGACCATCGGCAGACTTCAATAGACTAATGCACAATGTTCAAAATTGGAACTTGCTGTAGACTCGTAGATAACCTTTATTTTGGCGTCGTTTTTCAGTAACCGTTGCAACCATCGTTGTACAGTCTATTTGATTTTTAGGTGCATGGGGATTACTCGAGTTCATCAAAACAGAGTCGCTTAAGGAGGTTGGAGCGAGTGGTGTTCATTCCGCCTAAATTCGAGAAATTCAGGCAATAATTGCAAACACTTCCCAATGTTATAAAAATCTGAAAAAATGCATACTTATTATGGGCATTGAAGAGAGTAATTTTACATAATAATAATTTCAAAATGTCATTAACAAATTGTTGAAAAAAAATGGTTCATAAAAATATGTGGTAACTCAACTTTTTTTTTAAATAATAAAAATGATTCGTTCACTTTTCGGAATACGTGTGAATTTTTTCAGATTTTTATCTTTATTTTGACTTTTGCACATTTTTCCATGTAAAAAACAAGAAAAA
>JAPYZC010003556.1:0-14023 GCA_030522665.1 Ichneumoninae sp. A BG-2022a | reverse complement strand
ATTTTGCAATTATTATTATGCAAAATTAATCTTCTCAGTACCTTTCGTATACATGATTTTTTTCAGATTTTTACACCATCAAGAAGTACTTGCAATTTTCCTCCCTCCTTAAAGTATCGATAAGCTTGTCTAAGAAATTTCGTAAACAAAGCCCGAAAGGTTCCGAATTTGTACCGTTATAAAAATCCCTTCCTGTGTGTGCCTTCAATCGTGCGTGTTTAAGTAATTTCTTTCTAATTAAATAGCTACGCGTAAATGTTAATCCTAGTGCGGGTCGAACGTACGTGACTACGATCGACCCGGCCCGAGACGCGACTCTTAGGGCCCCGAGAATTTCTCTACGACGAGCCGAGCTCGCTCGCATTGTAACGCGTGTTTCCGTACGCGCGTTCGCACGCCTGCGCAGAACCCACGGCGTCACGTCGCTCTCGTAATTTCTCGACGCGCATTTAGTCCTCTCCTCCCTCCGCCTCCTTCCGTAATGCATAATACAGAGGGTAATTTTGCGTAATGCACGCGATCGCGCATCGGTTCTGCCGAGCGGGCTCGGCCGGATCCGTTTCGTGTTCTCGAACGCGGTGCAGCGCGCGTACGTGTACCTAACACCTTCCCGCCGCTCCACTCCGATAGCGCTTTTCATGAATGGGAACGCGCATTGCTCGCTATCGCCGCTTATGAATCGGACGTGTCCCGCTCCGGTATCTCACTCTTTATTACAGCACGCTTGCAATTACACGGGCGGTGTTTATTGTACGGCCGAGTCACAATTTTCATGCGTGCAAAGATTACTACGAATTAGTTCATACCCGAGGTTTTTTTCGTCGACCGATCGACATGGAAAAATTATTTTCTTCACCGGTGCGCCGCAAACAAATATTTCTTCGATTCAAACAAATGTTTAATTTAATGCGAACTAATGTTTATTTGATTCAAACTAATATGTAGTTGATTCGAGCAAATATTTATTTAATACAGGCAAATATTAATTAATATTAATGCAGGCAAAGATTTATTTGCGGAAGGTCGGTAGAATACATTTTGTTTTGGGTGTTTTTTTTTTATGTCGTGGAACAATTTATTAATTTTGGTCAATTTCGCGACGGTGTCGTTTTTTTATTATACATTATGAGGGGCGCCCGATTACTTCTATATATTCGAAACTGGAGATTTCTTTTTCCACTATCGTAATACCGTTACGCAGGTTCGATTTTTCTTTTTCTTTACTTTTTCTTTTTCCTTATACTCAAACAAGTAACCAACTTTTTCTTGTCTGAAATCCTCGAAGGTCTCTGAGTACATGGTGAATGATTGGATTATCAAGTACACCGTAATTATCCCTGCCATACTTTTTTCAACCCATCCATTTAATAACCCGTCTTACTCTATATATTTTTTGTACTCGTATGAGTACAAAATATATGTACGTCTGGACTTGGTAAAAAAAAAGAAAGAAATCTTTTAAAAGGTACGTAGTAGTCGGAGTCCCGCGACTTCCCACGATAGACTCAAAGGCAGACTCAAAGCGTGGTCCGTGTTGCGCAAGCGAAATCCGACTACACTCGAGCAGCCGGTCGCTGGCTCTGCGCTCTTGATTATACTCGCGCTATATACGATCGGTTAAGAAGGCGGAGGTGAGACTGCTCGCGTACGTAGCAGTGGCAACAGCAGTGTTGCACAGGAGAGCTTTGCCCATGCCGTACTCACTGGCGACGGGTGCGCGAGCGCGAGAGAACCAGCACCCGTTTTATTGCACGTATCCTCTCCGGTTGCTACTGGAATTCCGTCGTTTCCTGTCACCGCGAACAGCCAAGCACGAACACTCTCGTACACCGCAAGCATATATTCGATTCGCGTTATACATTGCTCACTCATGTTTCTGCCTTAAATAAAACATAAAAAAAATTAAATTAGCTCTATATACGTGATCTTATTTTTTTTTACCGAAACTGCAATAATCATCCCAATAGTCATCATAATAATCATCATAATAATCGTCACAATAATCATCACGATAATCATTATAATAATCATCACAATAGTCATCATAATAATCATCATAATAATCATCATAATAATCATCACAATAATCATCATAATAATCGTCACAATAATCATCACAATAATCATCACAATAATCGTCACGATAATCGTCACGATAATCATCACGAAACAGTACAATCTTTTGGTATTTTCGTGTTGCCCTTCCTTTCGAATAAAATCAATTGTTGGCAATATCCATTTGTTCCCAGGATTCTTCGAGATTTCGCGATAGGAAGGACATACCTTGAGAAAAGTGATTTTTCGATCGGAGATCAGCGGTGTTATCTCCCCCGTCGGGGTCGTCTTGTAAGGAAATAATAGGAAGGAGTGGTCGACGGAAGGAGAATCCGGTCGGATCGAACCTCGGAGATGTTTCGATAAGGTGCTAGCTCCGATCAGTCGAAGAGAGTTGCGAAACGATTGACCGGTCCCTCCCGTTCTTTCTCTTCGCCCCCCCCCCCCGCCCCCCCGGGTTGTCCCTTCACTCTTGGTGTCTACACGCTCGACTGGTAATTCCCTTAAAAGCTCTCGGGCTCTCGGAACGTGCACGAGACACGACATGGTCTCTTTCAAGTTCATCGGGAATAAAGAACGGGGTTGCCCGATTCCATGCCGAGGATGGTTGCTTCGCTTATCCGTCCACAAATCAAATATCCGTTAGTCCGGGCGCGCATGCGCTCTTCTCGACGTACGTTTCGGGCTACGGAAGTAATTTTCGTTGTTTTTGCTTCTTTCCTTTTACTCTTTGACCCCGCTCGACATTGTATGGTCAAATTGTTGAATTGCTTTTGAAGTGTTTTACTCAAAAATTCCATTGTCTCTTTATATTTAGCCTAGTCAGTATGCTGAAGTTGCACTTTATAAATAAATTTTAAAAATAAAATATTTAAAAATATTAATGTCGTATTGTTCTTTAGGCCAAAAAGGCCGAGCATTCGTGTTCAGCGCACAAAAATACGTCGGAATACGCGGCACTTTATTTTAAAAAAAGAAAAAAAATTCGTCCAAAAATGGCAAGGAAAACAGTTTGCTCTAATGTGAAATCGCATTTTTGGGATTAAAATCTAAAATATTGGGTTTGGAGCAAAATGAGCGTCATATTCGTGATCAAGAATGTTGTTACAGTTTGTACAGGTTTTTTACTGGACGTCATGTAAATAAAAAATGAAAAAAATTAAATTGGACACAGTTTTTTAATTCTATTTTTTTGGTCATATTTTTGCAGTGGCGGTGAGACGCTCGACGAGAATTCGGTGGCCGGTAGTATAGTCCTCGCCGAGGGTCCCGACGGCAAAGAGCTGTTGGTTTCGGAACTGGTGGTCGACAACAACAGCAGCGGTGGCAGCAGCAGTGGTACGCTGCGGGGTGAAACGAAACACGGGATCGTCCACGTGGTGAACGGCGACAGCGAAGGAACGGTTGCCAGTTGCCGGTTGGTCAGACGAAACGCGACGCTAAGTGGCAACCACAACGGTAGCGTCGGCAGAGTAACGCCGCGCAGTCACATGGAGCAGGAGAAGAGGATGCGGCGAGAGATCGCCAACAGCAACGAGCGGCGTCGGATGCAGAGCATCAATGCGGGCTTTCAGTCGCTCAGGACACTGCTGCCACATCACGAGGGCGAAAAACTCTCCAAGGTAAGTCGAGACGGACAACACGAAAAAAAATTCTCTTATCATGCACGCATATGCCGGGCTTGAGAATTACTCACCACTATTAAATTCGCGACATTTTTTTTTTCAATCCGTACCAAGTGAGATGTCAAAATGTTCAAATTCAATAATTTTCAAAAATCATTGTTTTTCAATTCACCGTAATTATGATGATTATCATGAAGGTCATGAAATATGAAAGAATTTCAAAGTAAATAGTTTTCAGCAATCAAACTTCTTTTTTTTAATACAGTGTAGATTTTTTTTGATTGGCTAAGAGAGAGGTGACGTGCGTACAATTGGCTCTTTTTACGCTGCACCCTTGAGCCGATGCCCCGAAGTACGACTTCGCTCGCAATTAAATATTATCGTATATCATGCGGCGCGCGGGTTCTTCGTCCGATGCATACTGCGCATGCGTGTGTGTATGCACGGCACACAATGTGAAGATCCCGGTCACGCACATTCCCCGGATATTCGTAATGTAAAAACGCGAGGTTGTACTTCGTTTCCTGCGATTGCAAAAATATGATAATAGAGATACGGCAAAATGTAGCCTCGCCGGAGGGAAGTACTTTCCGCTGAGTCGACAATGTTGCAGAGAGAGATTTAATAATAGATGGCCTCCGAGTATTCAGAGATAGTGATTGGATTTTTTTGTTTTTTAATTTTTAATCTACATACGTAACGCCTTCTTCCCTTCCGCTTATCTGTGCTTGCATTTTTTTTTCATCTCGTTTACGTACAATAACACTGTTGCGCTGTTGTACCATGCGCGATATACAACGTCTCGAAGTACGCATGGTCACAGTCCGTGATTCGAACGATCGAGAGATAAATGGAACAAAAATTTTCTTGCTGGATTGTCATGCGTCATTCATACACGTAGATCATTTTCGTAACATACATGGATTCATCGCTTGTGTGTTAAAACGGTGAGACCAAATACGTGTAAACAAAATTTCAAGTACGTATGCGATCGAACCGTCGCAAAGAAAAAAAAAAAAACAAACAAAAAAACCATCGTTCGAATATTTGCTTTGGAACAGTAATCATCGTAATTCGTGACACACATCTTCGTCGCTGGTCTCCATTAATCGTGTGACTAACAGTAATAACAACGTCGAGCATGTTGGTCGGCGATAATAAGAGTCAACCTATTTATAATGCAAAAAACTGCTCAAGAATTTTACATCCCGTACAATTTCAATTAGAACATGTGAAATTTCATGAAAATTGTACCCAACAAAGAGAAGTGGCAACTTCATTTGTTTGCCAAATTTCAAGTAGCTGACTCGAGTCGTTCGCGAGCTGTAGCGATTTTGAATCAATCGCATTACACACATAATGCGCGTAAAAAAAATGTACGTATGTATGCGATCGAAGTGGTGCAAAAAAAAAAAAAACGTTCGACTATTTGCTTTGGAACAGTCATCAACGTAATTCATGACACACATATTCGCCGCTGGTTCCCATTAATCGTGTGACTAATAGTAATAACAACGCCGAGCAAGAGTCAAACTATTTATAATACAAAAACTTCACGAATTAAAAATCTCGTAAAAATCTCGAGTAGGAAATCAATTTTCATGAAAATTATATGAAACAAAGAGAAGTGGTAGTTTTATCTGATTATCAAAATTCAACTAGCTGGCTCGAACCGTTCGCGAGTTACAGCGATTTTAAAAACCCAGCATCAAACGCATCACGCACACGCGCGCATGCGCACTGCATGCGCGCGTCCGCACGCGCATGCGCACACCGGACGGCAGCTAAACATCACATTTCCCGACCTTTTAGACTATTTCAACTATTCTTGCACTAAAATATCGATTTTTTTTACGAAAACAGCTTTCCACTATTAGGAAGAATTTTTTTTATGTAGAGAGTCACAGCGAAATAACTATATTATGTACATTCGAGAGACTATTATGTTCGCCGGCCGTCCGGGCACGTTGACGATATGTTTCCATCGCGTGCGTGCCTTTCGTAATTCACGGCACGTCGGTCGAATTCGCAACACGCGCTGCCGTCCGCGCGCCATCGCCGCGATCGCCGCGCCACAGGAAATCGTAAATGTCCCGAGGTACACCGGGAGGATATGTGTGTCGAAGAGAGCGTGGTGATGTCGTGTTCAAAATGACAGCGCGAAAGAGATGGAAAGCGAGATTGGCAGAGAAAGAAAAAGAGGTACTTAAGCCCCCCCCCTCTCCTCCCCGCCTCCGTCCAGGCGGTCACCATCACAGAGCGGTCGACCACCGCGCTGCTATATCCATACTAGGACCCGCGAAACCGTTGGCGGACGCGCGTGTCCTCTCGTGTACGATAATACCCCCATTTGACCCATATAGTCACGATTGCTCGACATTTCCAGTTACGTTCCGACGAAAGATAAATAAGAAAAAAAAAACTGCCCAGGTTAATGACGACCGAAGATTATGACAATTTAATAAATAATTAATTAATTCGCCATAGAACAATAGGAGAAGAAACTCTTCCAACGACGAGCCTCCCGCGTTCGAAAAGAGTCGGGTGTTTATTTTTTTTTATTATTGTTGTTGTTGTTTTTATTATAATTTCTCGAGAAATGCTTTCCCACATTTTTTGTGGCTCTGAAGATGAGTTAACATATTTCGGTAAACTATAATCGTAGGCGCGGTAATACACACCGTCGGTCCCCTGCGCGCGCGTCCTATGAAAGTGAACTCTCAGCGAGCTACGTACTACAAATTACAGTGGTGCTGGGTGCGAAGCGTTCGAGGAACTGGCAGTAACGCAGCACGAGCTCGTTAACTACCCTGTAATTTTTACTCTCCTCTCGTCGCTCATCGCCGTTCAAGCCCGATCGATACAACTTCTAGGCACACGTGATTTCACACCATTGTGTTTATGTGTGTTCAGTCCGTGCGTGTGCGCGTGTTAAATGTCCGAAAGAAGCCGGGATACCTCGCCGTTGTCGACACCTCGTTAATAATACAGCACGCTTTTCACGTCCGCTCGAGCCGTTTGCGACAATAGAGGAAGAGAAAACAACAATAATTCGTCTCGGTTTGGGAAGAGTATTTTTTCTTCTAATTTTATTGATTTATTTTTCCCAACTCGTTAAAATCCCATTCGATACCGTGGCATTTCGTATGTGGTAGAAAAAAAAGTAAAACTTTTATTTATTTATTTATCTTTTCTGACTCGTAAATATTCCATTCGATAGCATGGTCTTTCGTGTGTGGTGGAAAAAAGAACGAAACTCTGTTGTTTCTTTTTGCGTTAATCGGCGAATAAATCGTCTCTTGCAAAAAGTGCATCGAGCGAATTTTCTCGGGCGACAATAACGGCACGGAGGACCGAGCGCGCGTTTACATAAATCTTGGTTGCACGGAGCCGAGCAGAATAGCGTACTATATACAGGAGACTCTCTCGTAACTCAATATTTCGCGGACCGGTTTTCGAGCCACATGGTTCGGTTCCCACGCATTTCTCTCGGTCTCCCCCTCCCCTCTCCTTTCTTCGCCAGCCCGTCCCCCTCCTCCCCCTCTTCGCCCCCTCTCTGTCGCGATCTCGCGTTCCTCTATTTTCTCTCTTTCTCTCTTCATTTATCCTCTCCTCTTCTCTCGCACGAAACTTTGCGCGACCGAGAGAAAGAACGTGACTGGCCCTCGATCTCTTCGCGCTGCCCCCTCCCCCCTGCCCCTCACTTCCCGCTGCGACCGGCGGGAGCGAAGGCCATTGGCATATGATGAATTTCGCGAAGCCATGGCCTACTAAACATTTTTTAAAAATCGATGTCCCGCCAAGATATTTACTCTCCATTAGCTCATCCCACCGGTACATTTTTTGCAGATTTTTTTATCGTCGCGTTACGCAATTCGAAAAGTTCGAGGAGGATATTCTTTTTTTCCCAATAATATTGTGAAGATGCGAAACGCATGAGTAGTCACATATACCCAATAAACGCGTGCAGTAGTACGAGTGTTTTTTTTTGCAATATTTACGGTGAAGTGAAAGTGAAATTAAATGGCGAAATGAAGAGCTTAGAACTTAGCCTCAGAACGTGTCTCTAATGGACCATTGATCTGAAGAGCTTCGGTCCAGGTTTGATTTATTGTAATTTTTTAAATTAATTTTTATTCATCGCGAATTTTACCTCGAACTATTGGCCGCCCAAAAAGTGTATTGGAACTTGGCCGAGGGCGAGGAACCGGCGATCTGTGACGAGAACGAACTTACAGTGCTTACGCACAGGCTCGACGTATAGTACGCACGCCGGGGCGCACATTCGCTTCCCAGACGCCTCGACCCATTTTCATTTGCCTCCGCACTCGCGAAACGCAGAGACAGAGGAGTATTAAAAATAAACCGGTCTCTTGCCGTCTACCGATCCCATCTCCGGGGGCTCGGTTCACGCGCGTGCACATTCTCTATACTTGACTCCTAGCAGACTATTTCAATTTCCTGGTCCTCATAGCAGTTCTTTGCAGATTAAAATATTACTTTTGTTTTTCATTACGTATTATTTTCTTTAATTCCGCCATACATTTGACTGTAATTCTCCAAAACGCACAAAACTTGTTTCGGGACATTCCGAACTAGTATATATACTAATATAATTAAAAAATATTAAAAAAAACATAAAAACAGAGCTTTCTTTACGAAAAAGAAAAAATAAAAAAATTTCGTGAAAAATGCATGACACGTTCGAAGGGCTTGAGACGATCACCGATCGGTCGAAGCCCGCAAAAATTCCAAGCGCAGAAAAACGCATAGAAAATGTGTCCATCGGGCGGGAATCGAACCCGGGCCTAACTTGCCAGGCAAAGACCAAATCCCTTCCCCCACTGCTGCCTTTGCGGGCGCACGAGGAGTATACGCGCCGCTCGCTTTCTCTCCGCGTTCCCTTCGTGCATACCCTCGGCTGTCTTCGACCGGAGTCGGGCAGCTTTGGCGGTTGGTCGGTTCCTCGAGGGCGATGGGTTGGGTTCCCGCACGACGCCCAAGCCGAAGAACAAGAAAGAACGGCCGGGCCAGAGGGGGAAGGGGAGAAGGAACGCTGAGGGGAGCAAACGAGAAACGAAACGTTCGGCGGTGGGAGGGGGAAGCGGCGTTTACCCGCCGCCGCTGCCGGGCTCTGGCGGCGACGACGCCCGAGAAAACGCGTGGGGCACCACGGTCGGACAAGGACGACGGGAACCCAGACATCACGTGCTCTAGGCGTCTTTCGCGTCTCCCTCCGTCCTTCTCTCTCCTCCTCGCTGAACTATCGTTTCGTCTCTCCGTCTCCACTTCCACTCGCACTTGTGTTTTCGCTTGTCCTCCGTTGTCCTCCCGCGTCTCGGGTTCCGCGCAAGCCGCGCGCTGGGCCCACGCCCGCGGCGTAGTACTACCGCTGCGATGTCTCAGCTTTGTACGGGCTGCGCTCTTCCTCTTACGCTTCTTTTTCATTCCCATGGATTTGTGCCCGAGGAACGAGTTCGGACTCGAGTCCCACAATGCATCGTGGGACACCCGTGAGGCTCGTTCGCTAACTTGATGAGGGGTGGGGGTTCGGTAATGGTAAAAATTCGGAAGTCGCGAACTTAAATTTTGATAAGGAATTAAAAAATGTTAATTTTTCAGATTTTTTATTTTTACGACCGAAATAATCGGAGTAAAAATATATTTCCATTGGGAGCAAAATTATTGTAAATGTAAAATTATTTTAGTGTATCGGCGTTGGTAATTTTTTTGGCGAATATACGACTCGAATTTTCAGTCGACGGACGAACTTAGAATAAATGTTGGCATACATAAAGAAGATAAGTTTCAAGATTTTTTACGATGCACGGAAATTCGAGAAAGAAAAATGTTGCTATTGGGAAAACGAATTATTTTAGATGTATCATCAAAACTGAAATATTTTTATTTTCTATTTCGAATTCGCTCGGCTCGAGAATCGGCGTTGGCCATTTTTGGCGGTGAGAATTTTTTTTCTCTTCGCCCGAACATTTTTCGACGAGGGATCCGTTGCGCGCCTCGCATCTGGGTCGTCATTCTTTCCTCGTCTTTCCCCGGCTACCCGCTCCCCCCTCGGACTCGTCCCTTGACACGACCCTCTACCTTCTGCGTCTCTCCTCGCGCGCAGCCGCACGCTTTCCGCCGGCCTCTCGCTTGGTCCCTTCCATGCCCGCGCCGCGCGCTTCTCTTTCGCCTACCTGGGACCCACGATGCCGCGTCCCTTTGTTCGTTTCACTCGCCCCTGCAGCGAGGGGCCCCTCAAACGCGGCCCGATGATCCTCTTCCCCCACTCTTTCGCTCTTTCTCTCCCGCACGCTCGTTCGCCCTCCTATGGGACCGAGTGACCACGACCAATAAAGGTCTCACCTTCGCGTCTTACCTCCAGCCTCGATGCTCCTGTTCCCTTCTGCCTGTCCTTCTGCCGGTCTGGACTCGTGTCTCCCCGGTCGCTCCGCGGTCCAACTCACTTTTTATCGGGCTCTCGCAATACGGCACTGCTATACATGGCGCGGGCCGATTTATACCTATCCGCTGTACGGTATAGCCCATGTGGCATATATAGGCCAATGCTGGGTGAAATACCAATCTTTTTTTTAATTTAATTTTTTTTTGAAGGAGTACATTTTTCAAAATTCTGTTTTTTTTAAAGGATTATTAATTCTTTTATTTTTCTAAGGATTATAAACGGGTGATGGTACGCACGGGCATTATTATTCGTCAATATTCGACGAGTGAATTAGTTGTGGGCCAACTTTGTTTTAGGCTCCCGTAAGAGGAAATCGATTTATACGTATCCGCTCTAAGTTACAGTACACGAGTTCGTCCAGTAGTTACTCTCCGGTAACTTTGCATACCATCGCGTCTGGGTCTCGTTCCCTCTGCCCCGGCGAGCTGCAGAAGGTCGATCGTAATCGGGCGACTGTCTGAGCACGGGGCCGACGGGGACGGTGCGCGACGCGACGACGGAAGTCGAAGAAAAATTTGTGTTCACAGGCGGGAGAGCCAGTGGCTCTCATCGACCCGAGTAACCCCAGTGCAGGAAACGGAAAAGAAAAGAGCGGGAGTTCCGTGGCTAACGGCGAGACTCTTCTTATTCCATACATTTTTTGTTTGCTAATAATCTTTATTTTCCGACAATTTCCTTTTCTCATAATTTCTTTTGTTTAATAATTTCTTATTTCTAAGGATTTTTTTTTTGCTAAGCGTAATCTAGTTTATTAGTCCGTCAGTTGGAAAACGATCTTTCAGTACCCAGCTAAATATGTGTGTCTAGGAATATCGCGCAGCGCGTTAAACGAGGTGTAGAAGAAGACTGAGCGGTGGGTGGATCGTAAAGTCAGTCCCGTTCGCGTTTCTCGTCTCCTCTACGTGCGTTCCTTGTGCTACAAAGACGACAAATAACTCCGGTGAATGGCATTGTTTGAGCGAGCCCGGCCGTTCCGAAGCGGCGGCGTGCCTCGATGGAAAACATCGTCGTCTCGGGTACGTCGGTAATGCGCTTTGGAGGCCTTCGCGTAAATCTTCTCGCGCGTGTTGCCTCGCCGCTCGGGGAGATTCGCCGGGCGATCGCGTACCGTAATACCTAACGCGTCTCCGCGATGAGACGGTTTTCGTAGCCGCGCAACCATGCGCCGAGTTACACCGGCCGTCTCGTTGGCGCGGTCGTAAATTCGATAACAAATTGGCCGTCGCCGAACGGCGAAGGAACGACGCTCTGAACGGGCTATCGTGGACCAAAGTAACACAGGAAGAAGTACCGCCATCGACATCAGCTCGCGCTCGGCTGGATAGCCCAACAGCCGGAATCGCGGATAACGCGGCTTGTCCACGATTCTTCGCTACTTGTTGCATTCGCTCTATTTTCCTCCCTCCGACCGGGAAATACGCTTCCAGCATAACGGCGGACATTTAGCAAGACTCCAGTTTTGCTGGATGTTCTGACAGGATGTTCTGACAGGATGTTCTGACAGGATGTTCTGACAGGATGTTCTGACAGGATGTTCTGACAGGATGTTCTGACAGGACGTTCTGACAGGACGTTCTGACAGGACGTTCTGAGGACGTTCTGACAGGACGTTCTGACAGGACGTTCTGACAGGACGTTCTGACAGGACGTTCTGACAGGACGTTCTGACAGGACGTTCTGACAGGACGTTCCGACAGGACGTTCTGACAGGACGTTCCGACTTTACGTTTTGACAGGATGATCTGACGTTATGTTCTGACAACGAAGCGGTTAATGCAAAAAAAAATGAAGACAACTTTCTAACTCGACCGGGAGTTGATAGATCGAGGTCTCATTCCAGACGACACGGTTTACCGTATCTTTGCTCGTCAGTCCTCTGGCTCTCCCCAAACCAGTATCAACGATAATCAGCCGAGCGCTTGGCAAGCTCCCGTCGCGAATGATCGTTAATAAATTGCGCATCAAAGAAACACATTCCGCGAGTGGTTTCCCGGCCGACGCGGACGAAGCTCTTTACATCCCGGCGCTAAATCCTTTTCTCGCATTCCGCGCTCTCGAAACGAGACAAATATTCCGACCGCGGAATTGCCGGCCCGCGACTATGTCGCGCGCGTTCTGTGCGACAGAATAACTACGGATGTCGCGACAGCTTTTCGTAACTTACAGTTAAACGCACCCCTTTTCTTTTCTTTTTGCACTTGCCGAGACACCGCGGTTTCTTGATCCGCAGTCTTGAGCCAGTCTGGGCGAATATGTCCAGTTCGTTACGTCTCCGATATTTCCGTCCTAGCGCTACAAATAGCCCTTGCTATATAGAATACACGCGGCACAAATGCACAGCAGATTTTCATAAATTTTTCACAAAGTGCGTCCCGGACGTTCCCGTCGTCGCGGCTCGAGCGCTAAACGCAGCCGCGGCACTTCCGGTCGCGTGCTGCGTTCCGTACTCGACGGAATAATTGGCCATCGCCAGCAGCGCCTGGATTCTTCCGAGCGGGGACACGAATTCAAAAGCCTCTTTCAACTTATTTTCTTTTCTCTCCCTTAAGCCCGATTTGCTCTCAAGCTCGGGGCTTCCCCGGTTCGCCTCGGGTACGCTTCGTCTTCGCCGCTTCGGCTGTTATCTCCGGGCCGACATCCTCACGGGAGTCATCGGTCGTATTTATAGAACGTGACTCGTTGATTGCGATTGGACGAGCGGAGCGCGGACACGCGTTTATGGAGAGAAGCCCGGCAGAAGACGACGAGCTTCCCTCGCGACAAGCTCTCCCTAATGACGCCATTGTCGTCCCGACGCCCAGCGTCGTCCGCGCACCTGCGTCTCTCACTCCCAACCTCAAGAAAGACGGAGGGTGGTTCGTGCGTTATGCATTTTGCACCGCACCGTGGCCCTTGGCGATGCACGCCGAGTTTCGCTCACTCATGAGGACCGCCTTTACCCTCGGCTTCTGCGGACATCGGGTTGGCCGGGCGGCGAGTGGAACGCCGACTCCGACGCCAATCGCCGGAAGCCTCCTCGCGTGCACTCGGTCACGTGACCGCGGAAAAAGGATCCTAATTTTGAACTCGGGTCGGAACGAGTCGCGAACGGGCGAGGTCGTTCTAAATAAAAATCATTAAATTTCTGTTAAAAATTTTTATTTGTGTTCGAAAATTAAACTCATTAAAAAAAGAAACTTATAATAAAAATTTTTACCGATATGAGACGCGATATGCAAACTGACGACAAACGTATAGGGCGGTGATAAAGTGGAGGCCACATTACATCTTCCCAAACTTAAAAAAAAAAATTGTAGATTTAATGTCCGGTTTGGAAGTTTGTATGCAATACAATTATATAAAATTTGATTTATAATTGTGATGAAAAATGAATACACTTTTACAGTGGCTTCACACAAGAATGTAAGATAGGCAATGGATCTACGCATGTCTGCCGCGTGCAATTGTAAGATCGCTCTTCCGGATTATGGCGCACGATAAGGTATCGCGCCTCGGTGCTTGCACGCATGCGCGTGCATCAAGATGGAATTCCACCGGGAGTGAATTACATTGATTTATGGTCATTTAATCGGTATTTTAACAATTAACAATTAAACTGTTTCGCCTCGAAATGAGCGCACGGCATGTCGAATTAATCCTTCTGGAATTTCTCGTCCAGCTGTGATGCTTTAATTTTTTTAAAGGCATCGAAGCGATAACTCGTCCAAAAAGATCCTGAGTGACGAGTGACGTCACCCTCGGCCGACTGAATCGCACGTAAACGGTGTTGAGCAATCGCTAATGAATAATCGATCGATCAAAATGTTACTTGTCGTTGCGCGACTTGTTTCTTCGATCTTTCTTCGTTCGGTTGAGTGATCAAGAAATCATAATCAGT
>JAPYZC010003555.1:0-11776 GCA_030522665.1 Ichneumoninae sp. A BG-2022a | reverse complement strand
TGTTGCTCACTTCATATCCGATGCGTCCGATCATGCGCAGCGTTGCGCAGCCGCTTGTTACAATTGACCCGTGTTACTTTTGTCCCCGGTCTCCCCTATCACACTTTGAGGAGTTTTGCCGAGCCTCTCACAGGATCGTGAGCTCACTGCGAATTTTATATGGATCTTACACGTACCGGTCAGACGCGGCATCTTAAAGTTGACGTTTCTGCTCACTTCGCCGCCCGCTTGGGCGCCCAACGAGTGACCCACGACGTGAAGCTTTTCGGAGGAAAGACCGGCGTTAACCATGTCGTCAAGCGCCGATGCAATTGTTGTCCCAACTTGTTTGACGTCTGCAGCTGCCACCAAGTAATTCTTACTGGCTATGACACTCCAGTCGACTCCGATGATATTCTGGTCGTTTCGGGCCAAGTAAGCTGAAGAAATGACGATTTAATCTCCATTCCCTTCGTCGCAGAGGAAAGTTTATTATTGCAAAGTTTATTTATTTATCGAAGCTGACTGCAAATTACCCGAGATTATCTAAATATCGATAAATCGTATATCGAAAAAATCGATAAATGATAGATTGAAAGAAAATGCATTTAATGTAGGGTAAGAGTGGAGAAAATGGTCTAGTCCATATATCACTGAGTTGCGTGCCGATCAGGTTGGGTCAAACAAAACGGGTTGCGAAAGAAATTTTCACACTTTGCTTCCTCATAGAGGAAGCTTTTTTTTACTCATTATCTTTCATCGTTTCGCCTGCTGGCTTTTTTCCCTGTCATTCGATACTTATTCGTACTTTACTTGTTGACAATGTAATTACCGGATATAACAGTGATAGCACTGGTACTGTTAATTGCTTCGTGCCATCCGTGCATGTAAACAGTCGTGTTTCTGTTGTTATCAATATGAGGAACCAAGGCTTTGGCTTGTTTCAGAGGAACTTGGATGTACTCTTCTATACTGCTTCTAAAATATGCATCGCAACGTGCAGAACCATTCGATTATTTATTGAAAAATTAAATCCAAACATATTTTACAACGCGTGAAACATTATATACATATTTTTTTATAATTACCCATTGTAGAACCGAAGAAATATTTTGGCGAGTTCTTCATCCGTTGCGGCTCTGACTGTTGTTAGAATTAATTACAAGCGCGATCGATCGATCGCTCGAATTACATTTCCGTAGAAACGGTACAGGCGGCGTTTTATAATTTCCTCCAGAATTATTATTATTATTTTTTTTTACAGATGCTTAAAGTGAAAGTAAAAGAATCTAGCAATCTTCGAGAAGGAGATTTTACGTCGGTAATTTTTTTTATCCCCTACATTCTTCCCTGAATGCATAGAAAAAAAAGCAGTCCTTATACTCACTATCTGTAAACAGATATGCCAGTAGTATGAGGCTGACCATAGAGTTCTTTATCCACTTCATGATAGCGCCGGATCACGACTAACAGTTTGCAACGTGAACCGCACAACCCTGCTCAATTATATGGGTCTGCCCACTTTATCGCACTTACTTTATTATTCAACATTATGCATTCGTCATATCACGTGGTTAAGGTTTCCTATCTTCGCATTGCAATAATTGCGCGCGTGTATCGTCGGTGGATGCAACAAAAGCAAACAAAATTATCATCAATTTCATCGTGACGAGTTGCTATCACAACCAATAAATTTGGCCAATCGGTTTAACAAAGTCGCAGTGGCAAAAGGTGTAGATAACAATCGCGATTAAAACATGACTTCATTGCGCTCGCTAAAAATTGAACGGACTAAATGTAAGGCCTTTCGAATCGTTGCAGAATTATGTGCAATTCATTTCCGTACATAGGACGGCGGACTCGAGGCTTTTCTCGACTTTTCAATGCGATTTAATTGCGTCCTTCCATTTATGTCTCCGAGGTTTTGGGTTTTTTCAACTTCTCACCCTTTGAACACTGGCACAAAAGTAATCAATATGAGCCACTAAAAAGTTTCCATCGTTTCCGCAGTTTCCGCCGTGGTCCATGTTACTCAATTTTCTATTTCATCGATCTGTTCACTGATAAAAAAATACGGTTGAATCAACTAATATTCGGGCAGGGACGTTCAACTAAATATTTTGTTGGTACAGCAAAAAAATTGAGTGGTTCAACAAGTTGTTGGATGATTTCACCAAAATATTTTTGAGTCATTAGAATATTTTGTTCAACTTCATATTTTTATGAAAATTAAATCAATTTCACTATTAAAATGGGATGCAAGAGTGATCCGTATGGCCGAATTACGGTTGGTCACGAGAATCGAGAAAGCTCGTGTGATCTTTTTTTCGTCACTTCCGGAAGTGGCGTCAACCAGAAAATTTTGAAAAGTTTGTTCGTAAAATTTTGCGATGTCACCTGACATTTTCAGAATCTCACTTCTAAACCGGAAGTGAGCGGACCCAGAAAAATTTGAAAATGTTGGTTGTCATGTCACTGCTCCTTTCAAAATTGCAGTTTTCAACCGGAAGTGACATCGAACGGGTAAACGTCACTGGCGTTTTCAAAATCTCAGTACTCAACCGGAAGTGACGTCGCACGGAAAACGTAGCTTCCACAAAAAATCTTTAAAAAATGCGGAAGACGGACTGTGTTCCGCGCGCGTGGAATAAATCGAGGGTCTATATTTCTGTCATCTCGTCGCGAACCACTACTCGCCTTGTCTAATTTTATGCACTCACAAATTTACAACTTGTTGCGTTATCCTTTACGGTGTTATAAATTGTGTGTATCTACAAGCGTCGCGGAGACGACAGCTGCAGTCTCCTAAATCACGCTCGCGAGTTATTCCGCGATTATTCGCCGGCGTTAAAACGAGGGCTTAACGACTGGTTGTCCTGCTGGTTCGCTTTGTATAAACCACTCCTGATATGCCTGCTGGTTAATGCATGCCGAGAATTATAATTCGCAAAGTCTTCCGACAATCTCGCGAATTGTAATTCAAAAACGCTTCGGACAATGTTACTTCCGGTCTGAAAATTTTGATTTTTTACCTGAAGTGGCGTTATCCAGTCCACGTGATATTTTGGATTATGCTTCCGGGTTGAAAAATCATCATTTTGAAAAACTCAACAACTACACCCAGAAAAATAATTTATTTGACGGCCACCGTTTATGGGGTTTAAGTAAAATATTTATTTGATTTAAATGAATATTTGTTTCATTTAAGTAACTATTTGCTTAATTGAAATAAACATTTATTTAAGTCAAATAAATATTTTACTTAAACCAAATAACCGGTGTCCGTCAAGTAAATTTTTTTTCTGAGTGTAATGCGCCCGGTAATATCCAGTTAATGTCCAGTATAGAAAGTTCGATAGAATGATATGGCTGATGACTTCAATGATCGTAATCAGCCACGAAGAAAGTTTTTGAACATTGATGACAATGCCGAGTGATATACCGTTTCGACCCTGAAGATATCTGCACGAGTTATAACGGCTGTGTTTTGCATCGCACAAACTTCGCTCGAGGAAGTTTACTTAGAGAATAAAATTCTACGAGAGAACTATTTTTTTTCTTCCTAAAGCAGTGCATTGACAGAGACTTCCGACGATGAAATTTGACACTGCACCTTAATAATGAATTATTAAACATAATTATTAAAAGGGTTTTGCCTTAAGGCACATTATTGCCTGACGTTGATATAAATAAAATAAAAGTTTCCACCATGGCGAATGCGGTGGAAAGTGTCGCTTCACCATTTAATGAGAGGAAAAACCGGACGTTTCAATGCCTAGTTTCAATTCAATCTCCTGCTCTCCACGAACCACTGGATAATTAAATTATATCAATAAGCGCTGCGAGCGACGAAAAGAATTCATCCGTGGTAATTGAATCCTTCTCGGTACCGAGGTTCGTTAATTAATAATCGAGTGAAGCAGCGGAAACATGATGAAGCGCGAGTTAGAGGTGTGGTAAACGCTGGATTGATTCAAACTTTTTCAACGCTCGGGGTCGTTGAATGTGGAATGTTCTTGACACTCGTCGTGCCGGGTGAAAATGTTGGCTAATTTATCATTCGCGAAAGTTTATCGTGTAACACCCATGGAAAATAAAGTGTATCCTATATGATAAAGTCTCAAGATGATACATTGGACCGTCCCGATCGAGCGCCATTTTGGGAGTCAACTTTTTCCGAACCTGTGAGCGTCACCTCGACTTTTGTTAAGCCTGTAAAATATTCTGTTTACCGTTCTGTGTTCAGGTGAGCACCGAATATTCTCATTCACGTTGGAATGTTTGTGTTGCATATAAAATATTGGAGATTTATTGTATAATGCTCCAACATTGTGTGTTAGGAGCGATGACACGTTTTGAACCTAACCTCCCCGCCCACGGACACGGAGAATATGTGAAAAATTCGTGGCGTTCGAACACACTGTTATTATTGTTGGGTTATTGCGGTTGGGTTGGGGTATTCGGTTGTTGGGTTATTGGATTATTGGATTACCATTACATGGAACGAATTTACCTTGATGAGTATGCATTCAAGCTGTTTCGACATAACAGCTGCCTTTGTGCAAGATTCTCCCGAAATTGAAGCGATAATTGTTTTTCGACGGCGATTATGGTGCTTGGGCCATGCCAAGTATTTCGTTATCGATGTTGCATGGAAACTCGCCGAATTAACACTCTTTCGAAAATTGCATGCGGTTGGGAAAGACAATTTCATTCTGACGGCCCGTCGTAAACGCTAATTAATGCAAATTCTAATTAAAAGGAGCGGTTGACGTGGAGGCTGCTAGCCGGAGCTGAATATAGAAATCCGTATGGAGGCGGAAGAGCAATTTTCGGGGATGAGACGATTCGCTACTAGATCAAAGCATAAAGCGACCAAATTTTGCTAACATCCGTGCCTTTTAATAAGTATCTCAAAGGATTTGTGGGTAGCAAAATTGATGCATAATTAGCTCGTCATGAAGGAAGGAAGGAAGGAAGGAACGATGCTATAACGGAAAGACGTTATCGCGCTCAACCTTTGCCAGAGGGTGCAAATTTGCATCAAACCTGCAATAAAACGTCTGGCATCATGGTCGCAGAACCTTTTCTTTCAGCGCTTCAAAATGAAACCACGTATCCTTAATTGATTTTTATTGTGCTCCAAAAAAATTTGCAGAGCATCTGCAAGTATCAATGAACAAGTGAAAAAACACCGATGTCGACATATTTAGGGTAAAAGTGGTGAATATGGCCCACCTCGATTCACACGTAAATCAATGATATATGGACCAGTCCATATTCCCCACTTTTACCGTACTAGAATTTACGATTTTTTTTTATTTCTTAGACCTCGAAAAAAAAATCCTGGTTTAGACTAGGAAACTTAACTCCATTCATACATACACAATAAGATCTTCGCCGCTTATCTCAGTGAACCATGCTGACCGTTAGAGGAGGCGCGAGATATAAAAAAAGAGAAATGACGCAAAACTGGGGCAAAGTATAACAAGGGTGTGGATGAGATAAGAAGGCGTCGTATATCATTATTGATGTCGGTGGCTAGTACTGGCGGCAACCCTCTAACGATTTCGCTCTTTGTCCGGGGGTTGAGGATACTCGTGTTATATATACCACCTCTTACGACTTTCCTTACTATCACTTCTATACTACATCATAAGACGGCGAAGAACAAAACGAGAATTCGCTTCCTTCCCGCTGGTGGTGGTGGTACGAGTCTATCAGTGCTCTTGTTTCCGGTGTTTCAGGTACCGGCGTACACGGTATGAGCGGACAAAGGAGCGCCGCCCTTATCCCCTCATGTCCACTTTCGGAAATACCCGAAATTACGGGACCATAGGGGATTATTTATTTCTCACGCAAACCCAAACCGTAATTTCTTCCGTCATTCCTGTTTCGCTTAACCTTTACCCTTCTTCATCATGTCACTATTTTTTTCATGACTTTTTTATCCTCGATTCCTAGCGATCCTCCGGCAGCTATGCTCGCACTCAAATATTCAACGGTTTCTTGTTATATTCATTTTTCTTCGGGGTGGATTGATAAAATATAACATAGATGAACGGTTCGTCTGAATTCCGGACATGTCGAGATTTAATAATTTATAATTGTGGCGATATTTTTTGTAACTTCACGAATCGATCAAAGGTGTTGAATTTTCGGCGGCGACTCGATATCTCCAATGTGGAAGAACAGTGATTTGTCTCGTTTGGGATAACGATTGAACGCCTCATTCTCAGGATTTTTATTAGAATACTCGACTAAGCGAGACTTCCTTTTTGGACCGCCTTCTTTTTATTCGCTGTATTCGATGAATTTGGAAAAAATTAAATAAAATCGCAGTCACGTACTCGATACATAGGGCAAAAGTGGGGAATATGGACAGGTACATATATCATTGATTTACGTGTTAATCCAGGTGGGCCATATTCACCACTTTTACCCTATGAACGAGAAAGGAATAAAGGGGAGAAAATGTTCCCTTTAGTCGTCTCGATATTCATTCTCCTCGGCGAGGCATTCAAAGTATTTTTTAAACCGAAGAGGTCCTCCGACAGTAGTACCAGAAAGAAGCGGTGTTGTTATGAAACAATGGGGGGAAGGATCTTTTGAAGCCGCGAAGTGCCATCAATTTGTAATCCATTATGCTCGAATGCGGGAAAATTGAAAAGCAACATTTGCAGCACGATCCATCAAAAGTGGATTTTATAGTTTGGCCGGCTAAGCTGTCTCAGCTGGCTAAACTATTTTAGCCGGCTAATCCGTTTTAGCCGGCCAAGCTATGTTAGCCGGCTGCGCTAATGTAGCTAATTAATTAGCTAATATAGTCTTGCAATTTGTGGACGAATTTTTTGTTCTTTTTTAAAAGTTAACTGCCACGTATTCCAATGTATTTTTGCGCGCTGAACACGAATCCGCCGGCCTTTTTTGCCTAAAGTACGATGCGACATGAAGGGATTCGATTGTATGCACGATTTTATGCACCTGGCCAGCTAAAATAGCATGGCCAGCTAAAACGGCTTAGCCGGCCAAACTACCCCCGTGGAAATAAAGTATATGCATAAATATATTTCGGGATATATGTTATATATACATGAGATATATACTGGATATATAATATACATCCAATATATATGTGAGATATAGCACTTTTTGCCACATTATATATCTGAAAAGTATAACGAAGATATATGAAAGATATATATATGACATATATTCATTCAAATTTCTTTCTACGGTGATTAATACGTACCGAAAAATGGTTTGGCAATATTAAAAAAATGTATTGGTTTGCTATCACGAATTATTTCAATTTATAATACAATACTATATTTGGAGAAAGAAATAAACCTAACGACCTGAAGTTGGGCTCGAGCCCGGGAGCTTTCGCACGCTAATCTGAAACCTTACTGCTACGCTGCCACTTATTATTTTTGAATTGTCCTCATTCCCAGCGAGATTTGAACGTAACAAAAGTTTTCTTATTACAAGTGATGATCATCAATTTTCTGATGATGAAAGTAAATCGATTTATTGAGCCTTTTGCTTATTACAAAAGGAAAAAGAACAAAAATAACCATACTTATGTTTAAGCTACCGAATAACGGATCGCCTATGTGTCTGTATGTGATAGTTTTTTACGCATGAAATGATTTTGAAGGTCAAATTTAAATAATTTAGAAAAATGTTCACAACTTTTCAAAATTCATTTCTATAATATTAACCATAAACATAAATACCATCAGATGCTTTAAAAATTATTGGTTGCGGAGTAGCGCGATATCTAAGTCTCTAGATGTAATCGCCAATATCTATTTACATATTTCTTGGAGCAGTTTGAGTTTAGGCTATGTACAGTCACAGATGTTACGCTGTTCTGTCAAATTAAAGATATATAAAAAAATACATCGAATTATATATCATTAATATATAGGAATATGTAAAATATTTATATACATGAATATGTATGACGTATATAATATGTATATCTGAACATATATTAGTTAAAATATTGAACATATAATCAGTATATATTAAAAATATAAAATTGTAATATATCCCGTTATATATGACGTATATAAATTATATATCTTGCTATATATCTGACATATACTTCATTTCCATGGGGATATCAAATCCATTAGCGGCTTAGCCGGCATATCTGTACAGCCCTAGTGCAACGTTGTAGTCGCATTATTTGCTTAAGGGGTCCATCTCGCCCCGGTCTCCCCTACCTGTGTCAGTGTATGTGTGAGTGTCCAATCGGCATGAACTTTATTATGGGACTTTATTACGTAGATCATTAAAAATATGTCATTTATCCGAGTCCAAGTACGTTCTCTCGCAATTAAATCAATTTGGTCCGTTTATATTTTGCCGTCCACCACGGTTGAGATTTTAATGATGAATTATCACCGGGGCTTCGTATTGACGATTCAGCGAATGATTATTACCGCTAATGACACCGATAAATTAATTGGGTATTTATGATAAATTAATGTGAAATACTTGTGAATACCACAGGTCATTGTAATGAGCGAAATATCCAATTAATATTACCGGAGGCGAGTATTAATACGACGAATACGACGAGTATTAATACGAAAGTTCGTACAAGACGACACACGAGGGTCGAACGGAAGGGTCTGCATCGTGGAATTTCCATGGGCGCTAATAGTGTTGCCGGTCGCTCGTTATTCCCGTCCCTCGAAGTTTATCCTCGTTCTCGGTGAATGTCGCGCCGCAAATAATTCTCCGCCTCCATTTTGTCCGCGTCGTTCAAACGGTCTGTCCACACTGTTTGCCCGAGAAACGAGCAAGATGAATGGATGGATAAACGCGAAACGATCATTAGGGACAACTGAAACTCGTCTGGGTCTCTTCCACCCCCCAATTACCGAGAAAGTCACCGTTCAACAATGAAAATTAACGATTTTCGCAAACAACCGAGCGCCAATAAATTATAATTAGTTTGACTGTCAACAAATAATTTCTTCGGGAAGGAAAATTCTCGAATCCTCGGACCGACTTCATAGGTTTCATTTATTCCCGTGCGCAGCATATTCGCGATTTTATAAATTCATTCATAAACCTCAAGATTGCGTCAATCGCGTCTTCACCCTCGTTTCGCACACAATATCCTTCATACAGTCATCCCGTCGTTTCCGTATAATCCACCTAATCCATATAATCCATCGTTTCGACGCAAGTACTGAGCATTCATCTTCATAAAAAAACATGTGCTCGTGCCTGCGGCAATCGCCCAACGGTCGTAAACACGAAACTCGGTCCCTGCCTTTAACTCGTTCCCGCATAGCCGTAGTTTCCTAGATTCTTGGCATTTCCCGTCCGATAACCTTCTTCCCTGTATCCTTCAACAGGTCCAATGTACCACATATATAGTATCGTCCAATTTTCATTAGTGGCAATAGGGATGACTTTTTTATCTGATCACTGAAATTTCTTTTTTCTGTTAACTGAAATAGCAGAACGGAAATATTTAATTAAAAAAACACATAACAACGGACGCCCAAAAAGGATTTTTGGTCTTTAGGATTTTAGTAAAATTTTGCCAATTGGCCTTCTGGAAAAAATTTCCATATGGGTTGGGTAAAACCTTCTACCTTCTACCCCGTATCCTTAAACAGGTCCAATGTACCACATATATCGTATCGTCCAATTTTCATTAGTAGCAAAATCGATGACTTTCTTTTTTCTGTTCACTGAAATTTCTTTTTTCTGTTAACTGAAATAGCAGAACGGAAACATTTAATTTAAAAAGGCATAAAAACAGACGCCCAAAAAAGGATTTTTAGTCTTTAAGATTTTAGCAAAATTTTGCTAATCGAGCTTCTGGAAAAAATGTCCATATGGGTTGAGTAAAACCTTCTACCTTCTTCCCCGTATCCCTCAACAGGTCCAATGTACCGCATACATAGTATCGTCCACTTTTCATTAGTGGCAAAAGGGATGACTTTCTTTTTTCTGTTCACTGAAATTTCTTTTTTCTGTTAACTGAAATAGCAGAACGGAAACATTTAATTAAAGAAAGACATCACAACGGAAGCCCAAAAAGGATTTTTCGTCTTTAGGATTTTAGCAAAATTTTGCCAATCCGCTATCTAGAAAAAAATTTCATATGGGTTGGGTAAAACCTTCTTCCCCGTATCCTTCGACAGGTTCAATGTACCGCATATATAATATCGCCCAGTTTTCATTAGTGGCAAAATGGATGACTTTCTGGACGTTAACTGAAATAACAGAATGGAAACATTTTATTTAAAAAAAAGGCATAAAAACAACGGACGCCCAAAAAAGAATTTTTAGTCTCTAGGATTTTAATAACTTTTTGCCAATGGCCGCCTTCTGGAAAAAATTCCATATGGATTGGGTAAAAATTTCTAGTGAAATTTTTACCCAACGCCCAGTAGAAAACTCGTCTAAAAAACTTTCCAGTACACAATTCGCGCCCTGACGGAAAAAGGGGAAAGAAACTCAATTTCCAGATATCTGTGAAGGATTAACGGAGCGCAACCCATGCACGCTTGCGTAGAACTTCCGAGGGGGGAAACTTTAAAGAAGTTTATAATATTAAAGACGATAGAGATTAATTGTTGCATACTTTCTTCAGTTTCCGGAGTGTTTGGATCAATAAAGTAGCGGAAGCGAAAAACGCGGAAAATCTCGGACATTTTTATACCGATGAAATCTCCAAGCTAGCAAGCTCTGTAGCGCGTTGTCTAGAATTGGAAAGCCATATTCCATATTCCCCAGCCACGGCATCGCGATTACGCTCCAACGAAACTCTTTGCTCGGGTCTGCGGTGAATTTCGCAAATCCGCTAGGGCTTCCTTTATAGCGGCGAACGTAACAGCCGTCCGCTTTTCATTCGAACAACTTTCAACCCTCGGGTTTGCAAATTACATGCGGCGTGTTTATGCGTGTATGCGCGAAAAAATATACTCTGGCAAACATTCGAGCGCGTGGGGCTTACACTGGATATCAAAGGGTTACCTATAAACTTCAGGGCAGGTTTGAAATATTGAAAAAATAATTTTTTATGTTTCTTTTATTTTAAGTATTGTCTTATAATTCGCCAGCCGGAGTGCTCTATATTGTCAAGCCGCGGCATCGCGGTTGCTCTCCAACAAAATTCTGGTTGCGTCGAACTTCCTTTACAGCGGAGTTTCTAACAGCCCGTAGTTCGCTTTTCATTCGAACAATTTTCTACCCTCGAGCCTTGCAAATTGCATGTAAAGTTTTTATGCGCGTTTATACGTATATACGTGAAAAGCATATACTCTGGAGAATGTTCGAAAGCGTGGGTTTTCATAGGATACGTAAAGTGTACTTAAAACCCTAGGAGGACTAGGGATGTTTGAAGAACTTAAAGAATTAAAAAGAAAATGCCTCAGTATACACGTTAAATGAAAAATTATTTACTCGGCAGCTGCCGCACAAAAATAGATTTATTGCATTCAATTAAATATTTATTGCATTCAGATAAATATTTATTTCATTCAGATAAATATTTATTTCATTCAGATAAATATTTATTTCATTCAGATAAATATTTATTTGCGGGTAATCCAACAAATAAAATTTTTTTCGTGTGCAACTGCTCGTATACTTACTTCTTGATGGTGTAAAAATCTGAAAAAAATCATTTATATTAAAGGTACTGAGAAAATTCATTTTACATAATAATAATTGCAAAATGTTATTAACAAATTCATCAAAAAATTAATTGGTTAACAAATTACCCGGCAACAAAACTTTTGTTTTATGAAAATGATTC
>JAPYZC010003554.1:11583-24938 GCA_030522665.1 Ichneumoninae sp. A BG-2022a | reverse complement strand
TTTCACAGTGGCTCAATGCACGATCCCCCAAGCATTTCGTGTTTCGCTACGAATGAGCTGTCAACACTATATATTTACTGTGATTTTTTTTCATTGTTATATTCCTCTCTCCCTTATACACTGAAAAAAATAAATGGTTGGATTAAGTAAATGCGCGGTGACATACGTTCAAAAGTGTACTTGGTTGGTACAACAGAAATGTTTGTTTCAATCGAAAAATTTTGAATATATTGAAGCATACAATCGTTTAACAAAAATAGTACATTTCGATACGAGTGCGAAACAACTTTCCGACGAATGTGCGTTTCCAGCACGAGCCGAACGCGAGTGTTGCAATCACACGAGTTCGCAAAACGTTTTTCGCACGAGTATCGAACAAAATTTTATTTCAGAAGGTGTGAAAATGGGGGTCCTCGCATGCGAAGCGTGTGTAAAAACCGCCTTTTTCCACCGAGTGAAATAAAATGCTTTATTTGTAGCAAACAAATGACAGCTTTGAACACACGTCACCGCGACATTTGGTTAAATCAACATTTTTTTTTGTCAGTGCAGGATGGACGGTGAAAAATTTCAATAAGTGTTGCGAGTTTCATCATTACTCGTATTGCAAAACCTCGTTTTTCAACGCTGCCCGGTGAAAAATTGATTTGTTCCCGGCGTCCGAAAATACGACTGCATGCAGGGTAAAAGTGGTGAATATGATGCATGTTGGTTAGCACATGAATCAATGGAATTCTGGAATAAAATCCCGGAAGAGAAAGCTCCGGAAAAAACAACGTTCATAATTGATATATAACACGTGATGTGTCGGTCATAATGCGTGGTTAAAGTCGGTTTTCCACCGACCTGATGTTTTTTTCCCCCACCTGATCACCAACTTTTCGGAGTTTTGCGGATTTTTTATTTCGGATTTTTTTTTTTGCCGCCTGACAAATCAACGATATATGGCTTGGGCCATATGTGTCTTTGGAGTATGAAGCTTCGAACTTATTCGCGCATCTTCGTGGCGCACATCACGACAAGCGCATACGTACGACCGGAATTAATATTGAGCATCCGAAAAATATGATGCTAGGCATGCGCGGGGGAGCTGCAACGAGCTCACATATGTCTGCGTACCCGGGGTATTCTCCTGACATTCGTAGATACACGTGAATGCGGTACGTATCGTTAAAAATAGGTGCACATTTGCAACCTATTCGTACGGGTTCTTCGTGGCCAAAAAAAAATTAAATTTTTTTAATTCATCGCGTAAAATGAATCAATGTATTCTTTTCAATGGTCTATGACGATATTAATGCTATTCCAACTTCAAAGTCGACGATCAAAGATAATTAATATTCATGGAAATTATTAGATGAATGCAGCGGTAATAATTGTCGAATAACAAAAAAGTAATAAGAAAAATAATAAATTTAAAAAAGAAGTCCACCCGAATACTGGGATAAGCGTGGGCTAAAGAGCTCCGGTCGATAACACTTTGGCAATGTATGGTGGTATACCATCGTATTACGTATTGCAAGTCGGGGTTATATGGCCATGATTTTTTAAATAATGAAAATTGGAGGTTTAACGGTAGTATAGTAGTATAGTAGTATAGTAGTATAGTAGTATAGTAGTATAGTAGTATAGTAGTATAGTAGTATAGTAGTATAGTAGTATAGTAGTATAGTATACGACTACCAATAGTCGTAGTGTATTAGCCCTAGAGAACATAGAGGGATCGCACAAATATGTCTTCATGTTTAATATGTGTTCATGTTATCTACACGAACTGCAGCAGACAATAATTACCTCCGTCAAACGTTTTAGATGCCAAACAAAAAAGAAATCGGTTTTACTGGCCATATCCCCCGGAAATTGCGGGGGACATGGCCACGTGGCATATCGTACCGACCCTTGCACATACGGTAGTATAATTTTCTATGCAATCACATTGTATCAACATATACTAAAAACTGTGCGAACGGCACCTCCATTCGCTTGTTGCGTTACATGATATTACGGGTGGCCATATCACCCTGACTTACCCTACATTTATTTGTCATACAAAACGTCGCTCAGTTCGCAATAAATTCACTCTTACTCCGACTTCAACTATTAGATAAATTGTTGGTGCGAATAAAAAATATTTTATTTTTCCGATACTAAAGTCTTGTGTTCATTAATAATTTTCCCCGTGGGGATTGAGCGTCGTTTATGTGTGCCGATATGTGAGAAACGGCGGGGAGGGTATGGGGGGGAGCCAATCGTTTAGGTTTAACCACCGGACGCACAATCAGCAGCGCGTACAACTCGACTTTATCATTTACCATTTGAAACCCGGCCGTGCAAACCCTCGCGGTGGCGTGCTCGAGCCATGGCGCTCGCTCGGCTCGACGTTTGATTAATCATCTTCCCCCGTGTGCAAAACGAATGTAAATCTCGTTGGCGCCAGCTACACCGATAGTGAAATGCAATTGGCCGTGACTAATGGTGCCACGGCTCGGTGTGCCTCGAATCATCCGAATGATCGCTCGACAGTGAGAAACAATCTCAACGTCGCGACCGAATCTTTCGAACGATCATCGCCATAATCCCAACTTCCATACGATTATCCAATATTTCAAAAAAATTAATAAAAAAAAAAATTGGAAAAAAAATTGCACCTTCAACCTACCAACTTAGAACTGCTCGATCCTCGGTCCACGGTAGAATTAATCCACGACGACGAAAAAAAAAAATCAACGTCCCGTATCGGAATTAGTAATTCAATTTTTTATCGACACACGCGTATTTTCGCAAAAACAAAATAAAATAAAATTTAAAAAAATAAAAAGAAACAATATCGATCACAGGTTTGACGTTTACCAGGTGAGATTAAAAATTTTTTTATCATTAATTGAAAAAACAAAAATCTCGCGCGAATTCTGTGTAAACTTCGGATGCTCGCATGCGAGTAACGATTTATGGAACCCGAGAAAGTGATAGGACGGTTAATTGGTCACGACGTAATCGATGGAAAAAGCGTAGGCGGAGAGACGCGAGGCTGTCGATCGCGACGTCGGACGTCCCGACGCTCCGAACGAGATCGTGCGACTAACTCCTGCGACCCGCTTGCTGGAACGCGAGGCTTACCTTCCGACCGGCAGCAACGGCAGCAAGAGCAGCAGCAGCGGCAGCAACGAATCCCCACCAGTATCGCCGAATAAACTACATCGCGCTCACCGTCTCTTTGCTTTGCCGCTGTGGCGGTGGTTATACCCACTACGAACTCGCCGATAAACCGTATCTCTCATTCCCCTCTCCTCGTTGCAGAGCCGCGCCGAGAGACGGTCTCGTCTACCGCGCCTTTCCTTCGTCCTTTTTCCACCGGCGATTTCCGCTTCCGGGGATTTCCTCGAGTTCCGAGTTTCAATCCCAGGACGCGCCGCGCGTTCCTCACCGGGGAAATCTTCCTCGACTCGGCGATAAACGGTCATGAATTTTCATTGAGAGAGAGAGGAAAAAAAGGAACACCAAGAATTTACGATCTTCGATACCAGATATTATACAGCCTGTGTAAATATGATGATTCTAGGATATAGCTAGGATAGTAACGTCCGGCTCGCGTGATGCGAGTCGCTGGCCCCTTGAGCCTCGATACCGAGAGCTCGAACGGCCGCGTGTAAATAGTTAAGCATGACGATCCAGATAGATATTCTATCGCTTCGGACTGCAATTTGAGTTACTTCATTTTTGATCGCTCAGTAAAAGCGAAAAAAAATGAATTTTTGATGCTCAGTAAGAGCGACACAAAAAAATGTATTTTTGATGCTCAGTAAAAGCGAAAAAAAAATGTATTTTTGAGGCTTAGTAACAGCAACAAAAAAAAAATGTATTTTTGATGTTCAGTAAGAGCGACAAAAATTGTATTTTTGATGCTCAATAAGAGCAACAAAAAAAATGTATTTTTGTTTCTCAGTAAGAGCGACAAAAAAAATTAGTTTTTGATGCTCAGTTAGAGCAACAAAAAATGTATTTTTGATGCTCAGTAAGAGCGACAAAAAAGGTATTTTTGATGTTCTGTAATAGCGACAAAAAAGGTATTTTTGATGTTCAGTGAGAGCGACAAAAAATGTATTTTTGATGCTCAGTTAGAGCGACAAAAAATGTATTTTTGATGCTCAGTAAAACTGACAAAATCTTGGCAGAGGATTTCTTGTAAATAAAACAATTAAGAGAATGAACGGACATTGCACCCAAAAAAATTAAAAAAAGAAACTCGTAGATAATGATGGTTGGATTTTAGATCACATTAGATGCTGCCATTGGCGATAAAATATTTACGACTTGTTATTGACTTAATGAAAGAAAAACTGGAACGGTGACTTTGGTACTTGGTACGCAAGTAGGTGAAGCATGAATCGGAGCATTGTAAAAGTGTGAGAGGCAATGGACATACCGAAGCGGTATTGGATCACGAAAAACAAGAGAATCGAGGTGACAAGTCGCCTCGCGTTGAGCCTGTAGTGTTTGAGATATAAGGCAATATCATTGACCAACGAGTGTAATAAAGGTCGATGAGCGAGGACGTCACGACTACGATAAAAGTCTAATAACACAGTCGCCTAATTGGGTAATATAAGGATGGTCCTCGTAAAGCTGAGACGAAAACATCGACGGTTATAAATCGTTTTTTTTTTTCGTGCGTTTTAAGAGTCGAGTCAACGGTATTATATGGTAACGTCGTCCGGCTCGTGAGAACGTATTGCCGTTTTGGAATTCGCCGAGGCTACTGGCAAATTAATAAAACGAGTAAACTTTAAGCGGTACGTATTTAAGGTAGTCCCTGCGGACGAGTTAATTCCCATATGCCGAGAAATTTTTCTGCGAATTCGTCGTTGCACATTTCTACCTACATTAAGCGCGAACTCTTAAATTAATGTTTAGCGTGCTTCACCCTTGTGTCTTCTTTAAGGTAGTAATATCGCGAAGGCAATCCAAAGTGCATAAACTTTGGACATGTTGTAATTCCACTATCAAATTTTACTTGTACAAAATCTCGAAGGCTTTTACCGACCATTTTAATGAATAATTAAATCTTGAAAATCGGTCTTCTTACACGGCGCTTACGGGAGAGCTGGCGAAATTGATCTTCAAATCGAGAATTAACATATTTAGATCAAAGATAGAGACAAAATACAAACTACTGCGGATTCGCTAATGAATCAGGAGTTGATGCACAATAAAAGTGAAGTCAACGTGCTAATGTTCAATAGAACTGTGATCAAAGTGAAAAGTTTCGGGCCAAATGACGTTTCCTAACTTAATAGTCGTAAAAATGAAGTCAAATCCACACTAAACAAATAATCTGCTTACAAATAATCGGTTCAATCTAATTGCGAAAATGTTCATAGATACTCTATTGTTTTTCATAATATTATTGATGTAGACCATTTTTTTCAGTCTCGATACCCGATTGGCTCGACTGCACGCGGAAAGTAAAAAATTAGCAATAATTACTGAAGATCCCATGAATGATGTGTTCCGGAATGCAACGACAGGAATTTCTATTTTGGAATCTGTGAAAAAATAAATTCCTGAAAAAACAATGGCATTTTATATGCGCGTAGGATTGTAAAATAAATCGGATCATTTCAGTAATGTTGAAGCATCTGCACCAAGCGGACGCACCCGCTGCTTTGGCATTATAGGAACAACAAAAATTGCTGGAATACACAGAATTTTTATTTTGTCTTGTCTAATACAGAATTATTAAAAATCTTTTTTCCTAACGCATGCATCTAAAATCACGCTTTCCGATCCTGTAAAGTATGCGCAGAAAGGCACTTTTTCGCATCGCGTGCGGGAACGCAGTATGGTATTTTTTCCTACACTAGTGCGGAAAAGTGTCTTTTTACACACTTTTCCCAAAAACGAAAAGCGTGATTTTCGTGAAATTGTGAGGGAAAATTATGTGAATGGCATGGGCGTAGAAAAGGGACTTCTGGCTCCCTTTCTAGGCCCTTGACATACAAATTGGCCCCGTTCCATTTAAGGCTTATAATTTTAACGTAAAATTAACGCACAAACAATATCGTAGCGGAGCCAGTGCCGAACAGTTAAAGAACAACATGCCACAGGCTGTAGGCAGAGTCGCGTATAAATACGTGCGTGGATCATGTCCGCCATATGCTTACGCAGCGAGCATATGGTGTGTACCACTTCTGCAAAGAAGTTCTCGCGATGCTGCCGCTACTCCGAAGACACAGTTACATCGCATAGAAGCAATAGCGAATGAACGTTGTTCCTCAGTCAGACTCCGATTCCTCATTCGCTGCGTACACAGTTGAATTCGATCGCTGGATTTGTATACAAAGAAGTATTTCCCCGATAATTCTGGCATGGAAAAAAGTATTGGCGAAAAATATATTGGAAATATATTTTCATCACTCGGTGCGAAATTGGATACTTTTCCGCCCGCTTCGCGTGCGTAAAACCGCCATTTTCGCACCTGGTGATGCCTCGTGCGAAACACTTTTTCTAACTCGTGCGAGTTAGAAAATCCCTCATCCTCGTGCACATCCCTCGTGCGAAACACTTTTTCTAACTCGTGTGATTACAGCACTCGCCTTCGGCTCGTGCTGCAACCTCACACTCGTTAGGAAAACGTTTTTCGCCCTCGTGGAGTAATGTACTATTATTTCACTCGGTGGCAAAAGGGCGGTTTTTGCGCACGCTATTTTCACACCTTGTGAAATAAAATTTTGTTCGATACTCGTGCGAAAAACGTTTTCTGAATTCGTGTGATTGCAACACTCGCCTTCGGCTCGTGCTACAAACTCACACTCGTCAGACAATGTTTTTTCGCACTCGTATCGAAATGTACTATTTTTAAATATCCTACTTTTCCCGCGGAAATACATTTTGTATATAAATCGTATACTTTTCGTATAGGCGAAGATATATAAAAAAAAATATTAACCCGGATATATCCGTCACCTGTATCTCATAAATCATAACATATGAACGATATAAAATTTTTGTGAAAGGTCCATTTAATGTATGAAATATACATTTTCACTTATACTTTTTTTCCATGTGGAACTTGAACGACGTTAAATTGAAAGATTCCTAATGGCGCATGCGCGACGCCTGACTCCATCGTCACGCTCGTTGGCGATGAAGACGTCCGTGAAATCCTTCTTGTTCGATTGCCGAAGGTTCGAAATCCAATGAAACGTGACTTTTTTTCTTAATTTCCCCGGAAACAATTCGCATGTCTTGCGGCGTGGGCGACACACCAGTCAAGCGAGGGGGAGTCGAGTCGCCACGCCGTTCTCGCGAGTCCTTACGGTCGTTAGCGTCGTTAGATACTTTCACATTCCAGCAGGGTCCCGCGGTCTCCGGGGACTCTAATAATTAGGTTGGAACGCGGAGAATATTAATGCCAGTGTTTAGCGAGACGTTGCCCGTAGTGTCATTGTCCCGGATGATTGCGGTCCCGACCGAACGGATTATCGACCTCCGGGACGACCATTGCGCCGACGACCGTGTGGCACGAGGTAATTGTTCCTGCGACGCCTCCGGGACGTCTCCTCATCTGCTACGGCTTCGCGCATCGAACGATGCCGATGGTCAGGATCGATCGCTCCGCGTCGTATGAAATGAAATTTAAAAAAAGCTCACAACTCCAAGTACTCTATCGCGAATCTCCATGCGACAAGGCGATCTTAAGGTGGGGCTAAAGATCAACATAACTTCAAAATATTGCTAATAGGGTAAAAGTGGGGAATATGGACCGGTCCATATATCATTGATTTACGTGTTAATCGAGGTCGGCCATATTCACCACTTTTACCCTACATGTTCTCCGAAACGGTTTTCTAAAATAAAAAACGAATTACGGGGTGCACTGCGTATTTGATTAACGCATTGCGTCCGACAATTCGGTTTTCATTTTATAGAATCGTTTCGGAGAAAAATGGATTCAACATTTTTACTCGTTCTCTCTCGCAGCCATATGTGTTTGGCCTCCCCTTAAGGTGGGAATAAAGATCAACATAATTTCAAAATATTTGTTATCGTTTCTTCTCCGAAACAGGTTTATGAAATAAAACTGATTCGTGCTCCCACAGAATCATGGCGCTGTCTCTCTCGCACCCAAGCAACCGCCGTCTGAATTTAGACTCGTCTTAAGGGAACAAGAGAGGTTAGCCCGACCAAAAATTCGGTCACTTTAAATTATTTATAACAAAGTTGAAACAGTTGTCCATACGGTAAGAATGTGTGGCAACATTACCATGTAGAGAAATACGTTAAAATTGCGCATATTATTATTAACAGCACTGGTACTTTCGATTGTACCAAACGTGTACTTTTAACTTATGACCACGATTCCGAGACTGAACATTTATTTAGTGACTATAGAAGAACTGTTGTTTCCAATGTCCAACCGTATTGACCGAATCTAATCAAAATTATTGGAAGAATATTCAGACAATGATGTAAATAAAACTAAAAAGTTCGTAGTATTTGTTATTATGTTTTAAAAAAATATATAAATATTTTACAGCCTTTCCGTGGTTCTGTTTATAGACTACGATATGCTTTAATTTCCATGTCAATTTCATAAAGATAACGCTAACTTTCGTATAAATTTCACAAAGACATATTTAACCCCAGTACAAGCTTCATAAAGATATCTTTAATCTCAGTGTAAACTTCATAAATGTGTTAACGGCTGTTGAGAGACATCGTGGTCAAAACACCGAGATATGTAGTTTTAAGGAAACTTCTACATATTCTGCATTGACTCAGCATGTTCCCGTCAGTAATTTTGCGAATTTCATACTATACTTTACGAAAAAATATTTTCAAAGTCTTTTACTATCCATATATGGAAAAAAAGTTTTTTTTTCTCAATATTTCAAAGGTATTTATGATGTTCAGTAAGAGCGACAAAAAAGGTATTTTTGATGTTCAGTCTTTTACTATCCATATATGCGAAAAAAAACAAAGTTTTCTTTTCTCAATATTTCAAAGCTCACTGGGTCCCCTTAAACGGCATCGAACAATTCTACCGTTCTCGAAGTGATTAAATCCTGACGAGGTGCCTCGTCTTTTCGATAATTCAGTTAGCGGCAATGATACTCGTAAAGCACCGTATAAAACCCATCCCATCCCTCTCTCACGATTCCCGAGTATTAACGAGCCGCCGATCGGCAGGATTCCCCGCTGCAAGTTTCCCGGAAAGTACTGACTCCGCGTGTCCGCGAGATACGAAAAACTGGATTCGCTATCGAAGTCGCATGGTCGCGGTCATGCGTTTACAGGATCCTATGTAGCCAGTAGTAGTGGCAAGAGCGGCGGAGCGGCAGCAGGAGAGGCAGCATCACGGCCAATGACTCTGTCAGTCATTGGTCCGGCATCCGGATCGCGCGCGATCCTTCTCCGTTTCTCTCCCGATCTCGTTCTCGCGCTTGCATCTCGGCTCTGGGCGAAAACCAGTTCGAGAAACAACGCGCGAGATGAGAGTGACGACGATCGAACTGAGATATTATCTTCGGCTACCTTCATCCGAACGGGAGGTACGCACTGCGCGTACGTTGCGTTATTATATCCTGCGCGCGCACGTCGAGCGCGGACTGCAGTCACTTGTTGCATACCGCGCGCAGACCGAGGGTCTGTAAAAGCGTATTATTGCTTGGCCAATCAGTAAGCTTTGAATTCAATGGGGAAGAAAAAAACCGAGACCCATTAACACCTTGCGTTACCTCCACCTGTCTCAGTACCATCGTGCCGCGAAGAATTTGCTGATTAATGAGCAGCGTTTATTCTTCGCGAGAATTTTTCATTCAACAATCGACGGGTAGATGCACTTTTAGCGGATGGAAGAAAAAAATAAAATAAGGTACAATCCGGACGTATGAATCGTGGATGCAAAGTGGGAAAACATGAAGTACATGATTCTATGTACTAGGATTTATTATTGAGACAAAGTTATGCAATTATAACATTTTGTGATCAAGATAATGCCGTCGCAAAGTGGTTTTTATTTCTCAAGAATTTGTGAAGATTTGGGGTACACATTATTAAACATGCTGTCCAAAGGTATGTGTGATTTGAACGAGATTGGCCGTCCGGTTTGTTACACTTATTACTTGGGGGAGATTTAACCACTGGCACGGCTACGGGACCGTACCAGTTGCCGACGTTTGCCCGGCACTCAAGCTGGTATTCGCCCAACCCCGATATTGAATCCGTTCCAACATATCGGCTCGACGAGAAATGTTATCGCTTCGCTTGCATCGAGCGTAGAATTGGAGCCTATGCTCTATTCAGTAGATTCATTGTCTGCGAATATTATTCGAAGACCACGAAGCGGCCTCATGTCCACTCCAAATACATTTGCGATGTACCACACATATTCTTTCCCCACTTTCCTGCGTTCCTTAATTCACACGCTTCTGTCACTGGCTGCATTCACGATAAATACCAGATAAAAATAAAAAAAATGTCTCTGCACTGTCACTCCCGGTTTGAAATTCTTACTTTTCCACGGGACGTGATGTCACGCAGAAAAATTAAAAATATTTCATTATGACGTAACTTCCAGTTTCCAATCGAACGTGACATCGTACGAGAAAGTCTCACTTCCGGTTTCAAAGTTTCCGTTTTTTTACCAGATGTAACGTCGTACGAAAAAACGTCACCGCCCGTTTGAAAATTTGATTTTTTACCGGAAGCAACATCATACCAGAAATACATCAATATCGATTTCAAAATGTCATTTTTCGAACGAATGTGACGTCATACCGGAAAAACGTTACTTCCGGTTTGAGCATCTCATTGGAGTTTTTCAAACCGCAAGTGACGTATTTCTGGTAATGCGTCACCACCGGTCTGGAAATTGCATTTTCAAGTCCGTAGTGATGTATTCCGGGTATGACATCAAGATTTTCAAAGCGAAAGTGATGTTTTCCAGTATGACGTTCCTTCCAGTAAAAAACTGAGATATTCAATCCGGAAGTGACGCTGTCCCATATGACATCGTACCCGGTTGAAAAGTGAGAACTAGAAACTGGGAGCGACGTCACAACGATTTCCACAATTGTCCAGTTTCCCAATTTTTTTTTTTTTTGCGTGTCGGCACTTCCGGTCCGAAAGTAAGATTTTCAAATCGGGAGTGACGCTGTTCTGTATGACATCACATCCGGTTGAAAAGTGAGAATTTGAAACTGGAAGTGACCTCACAACGATTTTCGCAATTGTCCAATTCTCAAAATGTTTTTGCGGGTCGTCACTTCCGCTTTAAAAGTAAGATTTTCAAACCCTAAGTCACGTCGCAGAGAAAGCGTTTTATATTTCTCTGCCCCCAGTGGCGTAGTAGCATTACTGAGTGCTTATTAGTGTTCGGAAGAGCGTCGGCTTCGCTTTGGCAAACTACCCCGGCCCGAGAAGGGCCGATATCGTGTTTTCGCGTGCGGCAGTCAGTGTGGAGCCACCGATGTGCCGTTTTCCCAACATCCCCCCCATTCCCACCAAGGTACTCGCACACATCCGGTTCTCAGCTGGAAATCCCATTTCTCGACGTCTCGGACCATTTCAAGTACGTTGAGACTAAAATAGCAAATTTCGTTTTTCATACTTTTTTTAAAATTCCTTTACGAAAACATCATTTCCGTTGCGAGGAATAAAGAACACGGTATACTCTTCGATCACCCCGTGTACCGGTGCGGGCTCACGCCGGGGACAGGCAACGCGGATAGGTGGGTATGCGTGCGAACCGATGGGCTGTTGCATCGGGGCGAGAAGCTTATTTGCCGCGCAGCGTTCTATAATTTATTATATCACGACCGTTCGTTTCGTGCCCGCGCGGGCGAGGGAGCGAGTCGAGGGCCGTCGAGGTCGAATATTATCATTACATAAATAATTATAATAAGCGGTCCGTACACGGAAGCATATGTGAGGTTATTATACGAGAGAGGCGCGAGATCGCGTGGTAACGCCAGGAGGGATGACCTTCCGAAGGTCGGCCGCCTTTGCACCTTCCAGCTATCGCGGGAGAAGAGCAAGGAGAGCTGTCCCGGGGCTCTTGATTCTTCGGCTCCTGATGCCTGTGTGCTTCGATGTACCGCACCCTCTTCCAACGTGGCATGACACAAGCCTTATCTCTAACCCATCCGTTCACCGTGATGCTTGAGTGCGGTTCAACCTATAACTCCTCCCACCGAACGCAGAATCCATCAGTTATGTCATTTTTAGGGTTCAATAGAAAAACAAAGATAACGATTATCCGTACTGCGGACATTATATCGGATAAAAATTTTGGAGCCATGTTACCGGGCCTGATAAGAGCTTGACAAGATCTTGTCAGGGCCGGATGTCAGGCTCAAATATTCCCACCAGGTTCTGAGTATTAATAAAAAAATCTCTGATCCATCCGTTTGTCACGTTTTGACAATTAATTATAGTTACATCATTTACATAATCATAGTTACGACAGTTACATCATTTACATAATCATAGTTATAACAGTTACATCACTTACATAATCACGGTTACAGCAGTTACATCGTTTACATAATCATAATTAGAACAGTTAAATAATTTTTAGGGTGCAATAAAAAAAAAGATACCGATTATCCGTACTGCGGATATTTCACCGGATATAAATTTTGGAGCGATATTACCGGCCCTGATAGGACCTCGACAAGATCTTGTCAGGGCCCGATTGAGGCTCAACATTTTTTATCAGGTTCTGCGTATTAACAAAAAGAAAATCCGTTTGTTACGTTTCGTGCTGAAATAATTTTCATTTTTTAAAATTCTAGGTGCTATCAGTAACTCTACTCATGAATGGCAACGTAAGACTTGTCAGCGACTATGCAATTAATTATCAAGGCCTTAGGATACGCTGGATATCTCCTGTTGCTTTTCCTTATTGCTGCATCGCGCTTATCGCCGCCGCGGAGCTATTCGCGCGATGATACTTTTCTAAGACTTGTCGCTGAGGGCGTGATAGAGCATGAGAATGGCTCCTCTCGCCTTTTCTCACCGAGATATTATTTCTGCTAAATTTGGTAAAAACCTGGATCGTTGGACGGTAAGCCGGGGGGCTTACCGTCCAACAATCGTAAGATCATCGGGCAAGCCAGTTCCGACCTGGCGACAACAGCGTAAAGCTGCATATCGGGTCGAACCCGCATAGCAATCTTAAAATCTTGACGGTGATCCGCGGTCGATATGACCGAAAGGAACTAAAATGAATATTCGCGTCCCGGAGATAAGTCTGTAAGTCCGTTTGTAAGTCCGTTTGTAAGTCCGTTTGTAAGTCCGTTTGTAAGTCCGTTTGTAAGTCCGTTTGTATGTCCGTTTGTAAGTCCGTTTGT
>JAPYZC010003554.1:0-11556 GCA_030522665.1 Ichneumoninae sp. A BG-2022a | reverse complement strand
TAAGTCCGTTTGTAAGTCCGTTTGTAAGTCCGTTTGTAAGTCCGTTTGTAAGTCCGTTTGTAAGTCCGTTTGTAAGTCCGTTTGTAAGTCCGTTTGTAAATCCGTCTGTAAATCCGTTTGTAAATCCGTTTGTAAATCCGTTTGCAAGTCTGTATGTCTGTTTACACGTGCTACTCGTCAAGTTTTCAAATATCGCCACGAACTATACAGTCGTGTATTCGGTAAGTGCTCGTGATCACGAGTGAAGAGTAAGGGTTTTCAGAAAGGGAGGAGAGAGAGAAAGAAAGCGATGCTGATTCCGTTCTCTGGGACAGAAGTCTCCTAAAAGAGCCGTGCCACATTACATTAGTGCCGCAGACGAAAGCCGTAAGCAAAAAAAAAAACAAAAATGATTACCAATAAATAAAATAAAACAAAATACAGTAAGCCCGCGAATTAAATGAATGTGTAATAAACATAATAGAAGAATTGTTGCAAGAGAGAAACTAACAGGAAAGCGAAACTCGTGCACAACCAAAAACAGGTCCCGCTAGATACAGCCGTCTGTAACTTAAACCTACTTCCTACACCTACGCAGCCTTAACCTACCCTAGTGCCTCTGCATCCGCCTCTGCCCCCTCCCTTCTTCCCCGAGCAGCAATATGCGAAAAGCTTCCTTAAATCTAGCGACGGAGCCACTTCTCTTAAGCGCAACCAGCAGGCTATTCCAAAGCGTAGGAGAGACCGGGGACAAAAGTAACACGGGCCAATTGTAACAAGCGGCTGCGCAACGCTGCGCATGATCGGACGCATCGGATATTCCTAAATATTAGTGCAAACAAGGACAAGGAATTGAAAGGTACATTTTTGCAGAACATTTTGATCGTTGAGACGATCCGTTTCAGATTGTTATTAACCGATGCTACAATAACTTTGCTAATAATCAGGTGTGGGGTCGATTGTAACAGTCGATCCGGGTCAATTGTACCAGCAATAATTAACATCTGCCAATGCCAATACCAATACGAATATATTTTATTTATTTTATTCTTACATTCTAAGCAATCAGCGACAATGTATACACTTATAATTTATAACCAACTAATTGCAGACCATAACATTTATAGTAGGGTTGTATAGTTAGGCCGGCTAAAATGTTTTAGCCGGATAATACATTTTTAAATTTAAAAAATGTAAATTTTTCTGTGATAATGCACCCCGGTTCTATTTCTTAATAGCGGTCGGCAAAGGATTTCATTGGTACAGGAGGATGTGTTACAAATTACCCCACTACCCGTTACAATTGACCCCACCGCGGCCCAAATCCTTACCGAATTTTGTTTGTGTTTAAAGGGGCGGTGTTCGCAACTCCGTGCTACTTTCTGCTTGAAATTTTGTAATTAAATACCTAAGACTAGGTTAATGGTACACCATTGGATACCGAAGCGTTAGACTCTCCGGTTTGTTGGTATAAAAATAAAAAAGGATTTTTGTTACTTTCGTCCCCGGTCTCCCCTAGAAGCAGTAATGATGAAGGACTTACGGAAAGATTCCGTAGGAAACGGCGCGACGACGCAGTCCAAATCAGAGCGCGTAGGAGAGAGAGTGGAAAGCGCAATCACCCGCTATACGTGTTATTTATTCTTGTGAGTACGATTATGTGTGTCGTGTGTCAGATTGTAAAATGTGATTGTATGAGTGCAACCTTGCGGGTATATTTTATCATTTTTCGTGCGCCGTGTTACATTTTATATCATTTGAATTCTGATAATTCCGTGCCATTTTGACAATCAAATTAGTCATCCAAAATTACGGTCTTAATTATGTCACGACCTAGCGAGATTCCGCAAAGAGTTCTGTATAGACCGTACCAGTAACGTTCCCGAAGGAATTTATATAAACTCGACCGTGCCTCACACCGCGGGGTTATTCGAACACACACTAACGCCCGTACGTCACATGTTCGTCGTGATGCCTGGGTGCGGTTGAAGGTTTAACTCCTCCCATCGAAGCAGACTGCACCGAAGCGGAAGCTGTTGCAGGTTGCAACAGTTACATCAATTTTAGGACTCTATGAGAAAAACAAGTTCCATATTTCACGCGATGCATATTTTTCACAGCCGATGCTTTGTTTTTATCTCATCTGAGTGACTAGGTAAAAAATAATTTCTTAAAGTCGAAATACGAAGTTTCGTAAACATAATTCTGTTTCGTAAACATAATAAACTATTTTGTTCAAGTTTGAATATACAAGCATGACTTTTTTTCCGTGTCATCAACAATTTTGGTTTGTACGTTTGTTTATAAAGCTAGAGGCAGATGAAAAGCGCAAGGAAAATTAATAAATAAAAAATTGTGGACGTTTGTAGATAGTAAGTTCTTGTAAAAGGTACAAACTTTTTTTACTGTACGTCGTACTGTAACACTAATTTTTTTCAGTCTATGACAAAAGACCCAGTTTCAGTCACGGTCCCAGTTTCCGTCAGAGGTACCTCCAGCATTCAAGGCTTTTCCCACCATTTGACAGTCAATGAGTGCCGCATATTTCGGGCGGCAGAAACTAGTGCACTACGGCATCCTTCAGTGTAGTGTTTATTCCTATGATTTTACAGGGTTAGAGTTGGGGAAACCAGCCAATTAATGGACAGGGCCAATGAATGGACACTTTCCATAAGAGCACGTGCATAAAAAAACGTCTATTCATTGGCTTTTTCGCCCGCTTAACTGTCCATTCCTTGGGCGGTTTACCCTATGAGGATTGCCGTAAAGTGACACTTATTGAACAATTTGCCTCACCTAGGTGCAAGTCTGGCTGCGGACCAAACAAACAGTTATCAGAATTTTTGTTTACATTTTTTTTTAATTGTTCAACATTTTTAAACATCTTTTTCATAATTTTTTTCACCTTCAAGCAAAGTACCAGAATAGATGAATTAATTAAAAACCAGAACTACATTCTGTACGCAGAAGACGCACGGCAAGTTTCGCTGTGATCCGGACTTTCTTCGAGAAATGATGGTGTTTTCGGACGGAACAGACCGAGGGACAGACCGAAATGGTAAATTTCTTTTTTCTGCATGCTAGGTTATACAAAACATTTCTCGAACGTAATCTGACAGTCTAATTTTCAATACACACTCATTTTTAAGTTCAACTAATTTTTTAATTCAACAAATTCCCTAGTTGAAATAAGTTTTATATAAAAATAGTGTTTAAGTAAAAAATAACTTTTAAGTTAAAAACTAAGTTCAACTTAAGTTCAACTACCTCGCTCGTCAGAAATATTAAAGCGATATCATCAGCCCCGATAAGTCCGTTACACGAGGCTCTGACAGGACATCGACAAGGTCTCGTCGGCGTTTGACGTAGCGCTCAGAATTTTCCACTGGAGTCTGCGTTAAAAAACAAACAAAATAAATCGTTCATCGTCAGAGTGGGAATGCTAAAACGATGAAGATCTCTGTAGATAGAGGTGCGGGTCACAGTAAAACATATATTGGTATATACGAAAGTGTGCGTGTGTACGGAGAGGACACCGATTTCCCTAGTTCCGCATGCACGCAGAAAGAGAGAGAGAGTCATTAGCGAATCGACCGACCACCTCGATACTTCACGTTACGTTCTCTCAGCTGTGCAATATAAGAGGGCCTCGCGTCCACGCGATCTTCAGCCGAGAGCTTACACCAACGATTATGCAACACCGATGGCATAACCCTTAGCTGACCCCGCACTGTAACGTCGCTAATAAGGAAATTCGGTCTGCTTTACGATCCCCTCGAGGATGGAACACCATTCGCGAATGCAAATACCGCATTCAATTTTACCGGTCAGAGAAGGGTTTTAAAGGATTTACCTGATAAACAACGCTCTTACGAGAGTTTAATATTCATAGATGGGTAAAAAGGAAAAAAAACCATAATTCTTATCCACCGATAATAAAGATAGATCGTCCATGAACTCGCCGATGTTCCGTTCGATGTCGTGCGCTAACGGCAAGAAAAAAAAAAAGGAAAAAGGTTCAAAGTTGCCTCACCTCTCGGCGACACCGAGCGCCTAAAGCCCCATAACATAATTGGCAATCGTTTTAACCATTAAAAAAAATTCATTGCATTGCTCCAAAAATACGCTCTTGGTCCTTGACACGCTGATCAATACCCTCAATACCGTCCCGCAATGACGGTATTTCAACGCGCAGCGCACACGCTCGCACACTCGCGCACATCGGCGACATCGCTCCCGCAGAATCTCCGGATCGCGCAGTGTATGTAATCCCGGGAACTTTTGCGACACCGAAACTAAAGAAAAAAAAAAAAGCCACCGTTCGTGCAGAGCGAACATACCAAATTGGGCTTGGCATAAAGGTGCAATAACGTATCCTTGCGAGATCGTTCCACGACGATTATTTTTATAACCTTCGGGGTCGCGCGGGATGACCACGAGCTCGTTCTTCCTTTCGCAACCGGAGTCACCTCGGGCGGCTTTTTCTCCCCGCCGCAGCGAGATTCTCGAAGCGTGATCTCTTCGCCCGCCGTTAGCTTGCCCGCGATCTCTCTCTTTCTCTCGCGAGCGAACGTTATTGAGACCCCATCGATGGTCGATCGATTACCATCGACGCAGTTTCTTTTATCTCTCGCTGCATCCAGCACCCGGAGAGGAAATCTCTCGCGCGGCTCGCGTACGCGCCTGTCGCTCTTTCTGACACTGAATACCGGTATAAATCGTTCGGCACGCAAGCCGGGATTCGCGAGAGCCGCGCTTTGCACGGGGCGCAAAGAGACGCAGCGCCTCGCTAGCGCGCGCGATGGTGATTAATGTTGGGGCCCACGCAATTGAACGCAATTGCGGTTACCGACTACTCTATCAATATTTTGCATCATCGATCATAACCATTGGCGAAATGTCTCGGGAGAAAATTCGAGCTTTATTAACAGCCACGCCTGGCCACGTGCAATAGACTCGGGGGCATCCGACCCCCTCTTCCACCCCCCTGCCCCCCCCCCCTCCCGCCCCTCAGCGGTAAAATTCACCGTGAAGTTTATAATTATTCTTATTATCATTATTACTCGTGCGTCTCAATTATCGAACGATTGGCTGTAAATTAACCTTGGGAAAGATAATATTTCTGCGAGCACCTTCGCGACGCTTGCTCGAGGGAGGTGTCATTTACGTCGAGGGTTATTGTCAGACGCCTCGGGGGTATTTCTCAACGTCACTGCGTGTGGTGTTTCTTTGGCGAAGTATTTCATTCCTCGAGGCTCGCCGTGGAATCTCTGTGTATGTGTACGCGTAGAACAATTCAGGGTGATACGGTCGGTCGGGTGATACGGCCAAGCGTTAAAGCGCTCACATGATGATAAATCATCTGTGGGAAGACAAAACGCGAGCCAATCGCTGAACCGTTTCCAGGGTGTTCGTTAGGATCGTTAGGAATCCGACGACCGGACAACCCTGGTGGGAATGTCACATGGAGACAGTACTGCACCCTGGAAAATAATTTATTCGACTGGCAACCGCAAATAAAAATTTATTTAAACCAAATAAATATTTATTTCATCCAAATAAATATTTATTTCATCCAAATAAATGTTTATTTCAACCACATAAATACTTATTTCATCCAAATAAATACTTATTTCATCCAAATAAATGTTTATTTCAACTAAATAAATGTTTATTTCATCCAAATAAATATTTATTTCAACCAAATAAATGTTTATTTTAACCAAATAAATATCTATTTCAACCAAATAAATATTTATTTGCGGTGGAACGTCAAATGAATTATCTTTCTGGGTGTGGCCAGGGTCAGGCCAATATAAACCCTGAGTGACATTCCGACTGGAGAATCGGTTTCCGTACCGAAGAGCCTCCGGTCGAAAAATTGTTCTGTTCCTCCGGGATATCCTTACTGATAAAAAATACGGTTGAATCAACTAAGATTCGCGCAAGGACGTCCAACTAAATATTTTGTTGGCACAGCTCCAAAATTGGTTACTTCAACAATTTGTTGGGTGATTTCACTAAAATATTTTTTAGTCATTAAATATTCTAATGTAAATAGGGCACAGCGGGGCAAAAATGGAACAGTGGGGCAAAAGTCAATTTTCCAATAATTTGTGGATGCCCAATTTTATACCAACAATGCACCCGGATTTTGACCATCGTTTTGGCCCACTTATCATCAACGCCAAGATCCCTAAAGTCATTGGAAAATTGCGTTTTATCCCATTATCCTGTTTTGCCCCACCGTTCCATTTTGCCCTGCTTTCCCTTATGTATCTGAACGTCAGTTGATTCAACTGTACTTTTTTATCAGAGCGGGCCCCTTCTGTAAAAAGTGAAAAAAATATTGATCGAAAAACAAGAAAACAAGAAAAAAAAGTCATGTCCATATCACCCGACACAACCTTGCGCAAGGGCGAAGGAACGTCCGGAGATCTCCGGCGAGCCCGCGTTACAAAGTACAGGATCGCCTCCTCGGCATCTCGGCCGAGCTGTTCGCTCTCGCGAATTGCAAGCCGCCGATGGCAAATTGCATTGTCACGGTGTCGATCGTTAATCGCGCGGCCGTTGACACCTTTATAATAGAAGTGGTGCCGCGGTCCCGTGTGTTCCGCGTGCCCGGCGCGCCTAGTCTCCCGGACAAACGCGTTCGCGGGCCCGTGCAATCGCCCTCTCGATCGACGGAATATCGTCGTGGTGGTGGTTCCGCCGATGGTAATAGTTCTCGGTGCACATACACACGCATACGTGCGTGTATGCATACGCATACATATATACACGCATGCACGCACCCCGGATCCCTTCAGCGCGCATAACTCCGCGTCGCTTGACCAGGATGCGTTTTGCCTATCGACGCCCATATACTCCCCGCTAAAATCCTATGTACCCAACTTACTTTTCCACCCCTCCGTGCGCAGTATATTTATACATTGCCACAGTAAATTATGCGTATCCGTGTCAAACGCGTCGTCGTAAAGCGATTACGGCCGTGCGTACGGCAAATCCTGCCGGCGTGTGCACTTGCGAGACTCGCGAGAGAGCTCGGGCCAATATAAATGCGCGTGTGAATTATGGGGCGGACTGTCGGGGTATAATACGGGTGACGAGGGAAAGCACCGCGGATGGAGAAGTGACATTCCACAGCCCCGCAGCGCCGACGGTAGCAAATTACGCGGCGCGCTAAAATTTTTGTTGTCCGGTAACACCGCGTCTTGCATAGATGAGAGAGAGAAAAAAAAAAAAAGGGAAAGAAAAAAAAAAAAAAAAAAAAAAAAAAAAACGAGAATTCTCTCGATATACCGTGGATAATTGTCGACTCTGCGGCTCGTTCCAGTAACGAGGGCTTCTGTGTATCCAGAGGGAAGCTCTCGCAGCCTGCGTACCGAGAGATCAGTCGTCGTTAGAGTTCTCTCTCCCGGTGTGTCGGAGATTCCACTAGCGTGCAAATATATCGAGGAGTAACGCACGCGGAAGAGCGAGTTACAACGGACGAAGAAGGACTGCGAGGGGCCAGCGAGAAGCCGATTCGCAGCGGATACTACGTTTATTAACGTTTTACGTTACACACGCTGTTGCGGCTTGTATAAATATTCTATGTACATATAGTGTGTGCATACATATGTACAAGTATAGAGGCTGCGCGGTGTAGGTCGCATTACGAACAGTCTGTGTAAGCTATTCCGCTGCTGGCGGCGGCACGCGAGGCCGGTAACAGTACACTCCCCATTTTTCACGTAACAGTGGCATACTCGGAACATAAAGGCTTGGCCCGTGCCCGGGACCGGTGCGAGTCCGCGCACAGTGCGCTCCGGTCAGCATTGCGGATTCTCCTGCGGTGAATCGCGAACACGAACCCCGCTAAGAATCTCTCTCCGTCGGTCTCTTTATCTCCTTGTTTGTTAACTTAAAAAGGCGAGTGTTCCAGTCGAGGACCTCCTACCTGGTAGAATCTCTTTTAACGTTGCTCCAGGAACGGATAAGGCCCTGTCGAGGCGTGGTCGTAACGCTCGAAAGTGTCTGCACAGTAAAAAACAATTTCGTTAAATGGGAATAGAAATTTTCGTTAAAATGATTTTGTTATCGGCTGAAGGACTTAGGTCGATGGTCAATTGGCAATATATTTATATTCTCATGACAACTTACACTATGTAATGCTATGTAACAAAAATTGTTCCATCTGGAATATTGTCAATAAATCTAAGACTACTAATTTTGTTAACTAAGTGACAAACTCATTTGGCTAGGTTTGAATATACAAACCTGTCCTTTCGTTTACCGTGTTATTAACAATTCTAGTTCGTTGTTTTTATTGTAAAACTTAAAGCCCGGATGGAACGATCGAAAAATTAACAAATAAAAAATTGTGAACGTCTGTGGACAATAAGTTGTTGTAAAAAGTACAAACTTTTTTTACTGTACACTACGGCTTCGACAAGGTGCAACTCCTCCCGCAGACCTCCATATTGTTAATCCTGCTCGTTCGCAGCATTAATTAAGGTAGTCTTTGCGTTACAGCCAAGTCTTTGCGAAGATTCTGAAAAAGTCTTCACCTCAGTTCGCACTGGCTTCCGTAGTGGGAGTGCCGTACACGGCCAGTACCGGCTCGGCGTTGGCCGGTCTTCGCCCGACGTCGGCCAGTACCGATCCTGTGTGTCAGTCTCTGGAGGGTTCTCCTTCAAGAAGTGTGCAAAGAATTTTTTGAGATCTTGACACTCGATTGACTTGACGGCACGGCAAGGACTGCCTCGATCTTCCCCCTGGCGTTCAGATACACGTATACGGACGCAAGAGCGAACGCGCGTATGCCACTGATCCGTTGTCGCTCGGCTGAGGCTCTTAAATTCATAGCCACCGGGACCTTAAATCAATCAATGTAATTAACGCTCCGCCTTTGTACCGCTAGAATGGAGATTAGAACGTAAACTCCTTGGTCTCTCGTTGCGCGAGCTTCGTACTCTCTCCCGTATCAGCGGGCATGACCAAGTACGAGGTGCTTAGATACTGCTTACAGTCCCCCCCCCCCATCTCTGTTACTTGTTCGCTCTTTTGCGTGGATTCTCTTCGGCACCGGATCTCGCCTCTCAAGCCACATGTTGCACACCGAATTCGCGACTGGTTTGACATCCTTTGCTAGTTCGGCGTTAGTTTTCCCGCTGTTGTTAGGGTAAAAGTGGTGAATATGGACCCCTAAAAAGTTTGGGTCTTCTGCTGGGTTTTATCTTATGCCTCGTAAGTAAATAAGTACCCAGAAATACTCTTTATAAAGGCTTTGCAATTAAATATTATTAGGATTTTTTTCACGGATTTTTTTTTCACGCAGTGGCCCGTCTGACTTGCTTTTTTCGCACATTTGTTAATATGGACCATTAGGGTCGGCTAATAATGGACCTCAATTACACTATGGACACTGAGAATTGAATTCAAGTTTATTTATTTATTTATTTAGATTTTTACGGGAAGAACCCTTTTTAGATGATACGAAAAAGGGTGAGTGTGTAAAGTGAAGTTACAAAAATATTTACATAACAAAAGATTACAGTGACTAACAATTTACTAGATTAGATAGATTCGCCGCGCCTGACGGATACAGATAGAGTTAGATTTAGATTTAGTTACTTCAGAAATTTAAGTTTTTATTGAAATGTATTAAATTTCACTATTCCAACGAGATAAAAGAGTCGTCTACATTGTCGAACTACTCATGGTCTATGAAAATCAAGGAAACTCTCGCGATATTTTTATACCTCATCAGGAGTAAGGTTGAACCCTTTAAATGCGTCAGTGTTATCAATGCAAGTAAGTGATCGAAGTTTTATATGTTTTACTCCCGAGTGTACGCTAGTTTTCGAATCCGCATTTGGATGAACACGCGCTGGGCCATCTTATCGCGCCAGTTTTAGAAGCGATCGGGCGAAAATGGAACAGCGGGGCAAAACGGGATTGATCGCCCGTACGGCAAAACGTGGTTGAAAATCCGGATGTATCGTTGGGACAAAATGGGTCATCCAAAGATTATTGGAAAATTGATTTTTGCTCTCACTGTCCAGTTTTGCCGACTGTCCCATTTTGCCCCGTACTCCCCTACCCTATCCATCCTCGTATCCGATCTATCTGTCCAACAGGCGATCCGAAAATAAATACCTATTCAATTTAAATAAATATTTATTTGTGCGGCAACGGTAAAATAAAATAATAATAACAATAAATTGTGGGTGCGATTCAGCGTTGGTACGCGGCGATATAGTCAAGACGGATTCAAAGTCAAGGATCACATTTTCGAGGGTACGCGAGTCTGCCAGTTGCATAACGGTTCGTTGCATCCTCCGTGCTGATGTACACAACTATACAGAGGTGTGCGTGCGCGTGTGATGCACGTTGGCGCGTAACTGTAATCCATCTGTCCATTCTCCAGGGGCACGAGCCGTGACGATGGTTGACAAGCCTATCAAATTGCTCGGCTATTTGCGATCGCTCGTTACACGCATTACAATGCTTGCGATCCAGTGATATCCATCATCGTGTACGCGTGTTATCCATATATGCGGAACTCGATAGGATTGGCCGATCGGCACAGTTGCCACGTGTCTCTGCATCACGCGATCGTACTCCGGGATAATTGTGCGCCTTTCGCGTTACCGCGCGGATTAAGGGGCTCGGCGCTGTCCCGCGGCAGTCAAGTGAGCACTAAATTCTTTGACAATGGTTTACGGACGAAAAGATTTTACGGACGATAGACACCCGAGATTTTACGGGCGATAGACCCGAGATTTTCCACAACTGCAACGTCATGGCTCTTCGGACAACCTCCTAGTCACCGCTTTTCGCAAAGTGGGTCCTTCCAAACAAACTTCAATCAATAATTTGTAGGTATTGATAACTGTGAAGGATTTTAAGTGCTCTCCTAATGAGATTTAAAAATATCATACAAATTTCCTTGATTTTCACTCGCTCGAAATTTTGACCCAAAATTCGATGTACTTTCTTTCCCGGTTTTACGATATCCGGAGCTTATTTTACTCTCAACTACAATACCGGATATAATAATCCTTGCCAAAAAAGGTGCATAATAATTTGCACACGCCTTCCTTATTTATTATAATTTTGCGTATAGCTTCTTCTACGAGGAAGCCCAAGAAAAGAAAGCTATGCGCAACATTTTTTTTTTACACGGACTATCAGCTCGAGGTACGGAACACGCGTCTCAAATGAACAGAGTTTGGTACCTCCTGTATTCTGCAATAAATCTATACCACGATAGTGTCTACGAATATACTTTAGCGGGGAAAACGCTTTCCATCCTACCGTTATATCAAGAGACGCGGTAGCGTCTCGACGCCAAGTACTTAAAAAATAATTTTTTAAGCGAGCGAAGGACGCTACCACGTAGTTATACTCGAAAATGCCGGAAGGATTTCTTTGCTCTATCAAATCTCAGAAATAAATCATCGGATCGAAATGATATTAAATTTTTACTATAGAACGTCTATCCAAGCTTTCCAGTTCGCTGAATTCCGAACACATTCGTTCGGTGGATTCTTGTGTACGATAATCGCGTTCAGCAATCTATCCAAAATT
>JAPYZC010003553.1:0-16902 GCA_030522665.1 Ichneumoninae sp. A BG-2022a | reverse complement strand
TTTCTGGGTGCGCGACTTGAAAAACCACCACCAAACTACCGTCAAAGCGACCGAGTGAACGACCGGTCGTTTTCGGACAAACATACGTCCGCGGAAACGGCTGGCAAAACGCCTTCATCCGCGTCCACACCAGCCGTGTACGAGCAGCTTCCAGGGAGGGCTTTCGGTCAGGTGGTTTTAGAATTAATGAGCGACCTGACTGAAAGCTCTCTGACGCGAAGTCGTTTCACCGGACGTCGTTTTGTCCGAAAACGACCGGTCGTTTTCCCGACGGTTTTGATGGTCTCGCAGGATCGGCCAGGGAACATGCAAGCTGCTTTGGTTGCATCTCGATTTGTTTTATTCGAGCACACCAGTCCATACGTTTTTTCCCCTAAACACCCTCTACATACGCAGCCGATCTCGTCTGCACTGCAGTCAGCCGCAGAGTCAAGCTTCATGGGTTGGGTAGGGGAGACCGGGGCAAAATGGCATAGCGGGGCAAAACGGGACAGCGTGGGCAAAACTCTCCGGATTTTCAAACCCGTTTTGCCCCACGTACCACCATCGCCACCATCCAAAAGTTATTGGAGAATTGAGTTTTGTCACATTATCCCGTTTTGCCCCGCGCTTCCCCATACCTTTTCCAGCTTTTTCTTTGTCGCATCGTCCCCTATTTTTCTGCTTACTGTTTAGTGGCCTTTTTTTGTAATCGGCAGATGTTTTTCCTTCCAGAGACGCCGAAAGGGAGAGGGACCGTGGATCGCGACAAAGTTCGTAGGGACAACGGGACTTAGCTTGGGCCGATTATTACGGCACACGGTAAGGCGTGACCATCACGCCCAGTTAGATTCCGATACAGAAGGCGATCAATAGCGATCGTGTTTCTGATTCTGTTGCGAATCCCGCGTGACGCGTGCGCGCACGGTAATACCCTGAAAATAATATGGGGAATATGCTATCGATGGTATTGTGCGTAGTTTGTTGTTTAGTGCGGGCCAAACGGGCGTTGATGTAGGAGGTTGGGCCGAAGTGTATTCTTCATGATTCCCAAATGGGACCGATCGATCACCGAGTGTCAGCGTTGGTTGTCGGTTGCCTGAAAACGATGCAGCATTGATTGAGGAGAAACGCTTCTTAAATCGACCCGTCAGCATCGGGACAGATATTACCGAGACTTTGGTGAGGAGGGTCGACTATAAGACGAAATCCAACTTAAGGCCTCATTTTTTTATATGTTCTACATGAAGACTCTACGCATCCATTCCCTGGATGCCGAAATCCATCGTAAGCTTACCGAAATCTGGGCAATTTTGAACGTATTGTTTGTTTCTAATGCAATTTAAAAGTTGACTACTTTGAGGGCATCGTTCTATATTATAACATTGGAGTCAACTTTAGAGTTTTGATAAACTAGCTTTGAGTAGACGAGGCATAAAAAATTATGTAAAAAATGCGAATTCCGTGGTTTACTGAGTAAACTGAATTGTATGTCGATTCAAAGTTTATTTAGTCATCGCAGTCTATTAAATTACCGAATTGCATTTTTGGTTTTTTTTTCAATCACATTTTTCACTCCTAAGAAACAGTCGATCATTCTTAAAGTGTCGTCAACGATACTTAGATTCCGATAAAAAAGTGATTCCCTTAGGAATCCCGCATGCGCGATCATAGTCTGACAATAGGATCGGTAAAATGTGAACATATTGAGCGTACTTTGGTCATTAATGCGAGCCAAATGGGCGTTGATATAGGAGGTTGGGCCGAAGTGTATTCTTTATGATTCCCAAATGGGACAACCCATCGATCACCGAGTGTCAATGTTCCTTGTCAGTTTGCCGAAAACGACGTGGCATTGATTGAGGAGCAACGCGGCACAGATCGACCCGTCAGCATCGGCATCGAATTACCGAGATTTTGTTAACAGCTCGCTAACGATACTTCGAATAGTGGCCCAAATAGATTGAGACCTGAAAATAGCCAATACAGACATAAAGAAATAGAATCGCTGGAGCACGTTATCATAAGAAACATAGAGAAAAATACCTGAAAAACTTTTAATTTCCGGTTCAATTTTTCCAGAAAGATTATATAAAAAATATATTTTGTTCAATCAAATAAATTAATTTTCTACGTCTATATCAACTGTCTCTTAATGTCTCTGTATATGCGTTCTCGACTTCTCTATCGTCCGCTGGCCTGTACTCGGTCGTCTATCATATACAGTGGCACGGTACAGATTAAGGAATAAAAGAATACTTGGCGCCGAGTATCTTGATTCCGTCGAAAGAGCGAATATTTATTTATGTAAAATATTTCATTTAAATAAATAATTATTTAAATCAAGTAATATTTATTTTAATCAAATAAATATTTTAAATCAAATAAACGGTGGCCGTAAAATAAATTATTTTTCTAGGTGTACATCAAATGTGTCTTCACGTCCCTGCATATCCGTTCTTGACTTCTCAATCGTCCGCTGTTCTCTACTCCGTCGTCAGTTCCATACAGTGGCACGTTACAGATTAAGGAATAAAAGAATACTTGGCGTCGTGTCTCTTGATTCCGTCGAAAGAACGAATATTTATTTAAGCAAAATATTTGATTTAAATAAATATTTATTTAAATCAAATAAATATTTTAAACCAAATAAACGGTGGCCATCAAATAAATTATTTTTCTGTGCGTATATCAAATGTATCTTCACGTCTCTGTATATCCGTTCTCGACTTCTCAATCGTCCGCAGTCCTGTACTCCGTCGTCAGTTCTATACAGTGGCACGGTACAGATTAAGGAATAAAAGAATACGTCGAGTCTCTTGATTCCGTCGAAAGAGCGAATATTTATTTAAGCAAAATATTTGATTTAAATAAATATTTTAAACCAAATAAACGGTGGCCGTCAAATAAAATATTTTTCTGTGTGTATATCAAATGTATCTTCACGTCTCTGTATATCCGTTCTCGACTTCCAATCGCCGCTGTGCTGTACTCCGTCGTCAGTTCTATACAGTGGCACGGTACAGATTAAGGAATAAAAGAATACTTGGCGTCGAGTCTCTTGATTCCGTCGAAAGAGCGTCTAAGCCGTCGTCGAGTTTACACCTCCGTCGTCGTGGCAGACGACGGTTGTCCGCGAACCAGCAGAAAAGCTAATCGCCACCACTTTCTTTACCAATTAAGCTCTCTAATAAGACCGATTAAGCCAATTAAGGAAATTATAAGCGGCGGGTGCAACGACTCGGTGGGCCACCCCGCGTCGATCTTTCGCCGCGACCGAGCTGCTCGGCGTGAAAACGAGTTGGGGGGGGGGGGGGACTGGGGATAACAAGGGAACGAGAAGCGTCGTATCGGATTACAGGAGAATTCGCGGAGCTCCGTCGGTCACGGGTCTCGTTCTCGGTTAATCGTTTCGTTACTCAGTCGACACGCCTTTCCCAGGTTCATCCGAGTGTTTTGCGTCCGCCCATTCGTCAATTTTTTTTATCTCCGTAAGATATTTTCACGATTGATTAATAATCGTTCACATATATTTTTGTTCAATCGTTACATTTTTTGAGGTAGGGAACAATAGTCGTATGGAGAAAGCACTAATGTCCTGTAAACGAAAACCCCAGCGAATGGGATTCTTCTAAGCTAAATTCTAAGGCCGGGTGTTTACACTGATAAAAAAATAACCAGGTTGAATCAACTGAGATTCGGGCACGGACGTTCAACTAAATATTTTGTTGGTACACTTGTAAAAGTGGTTGGTTCAACAATTTTTTGGTTGATTTCACCTAAATATTTTTGAGTCATTAAAATATTTTGTTGAACCAACGAAATATTTATTTGAACGTCCCTGCCCGAATCTGGGTTGATTCAAATGTACTTTTTTGTCAGTGTAGGTCGTGCAGCGATAAAGTCGATATTCACCGCTGCTCATTCGTCAATTTTTTGTTTCCGTAAAGTTTGTGTAAAATTGATTAATAATCGTGCAATCTTTTCCCAGTCATAAACATTTTTGGGGAACAAACAATCGCTGCACCCAGGAAAATAATTTATTTGATGGCCACCGTTTATTTGGTTTAAGTAAAAGATTTATTTGATTTAAGTAAATATTTATTTGATTTAAATAAATATTTATTTGATTTAAATATATATTTATTTGATTTAAATAAACATTTACTTGACTTAAATACAAATTTATTTGATATAAATAAATATTTATGTGATTTAAATGAATATTTATTTAAATCAAATAAAATTTTTACTTAAACCAAATAAAGGGTGCCCGTCAAATAAATTATTTTTTTGGGTGCGCATGGAGAAGACGCTAATGTTCGTAAATGCGACGGCAACAGCGTCAGCTTGCAGGCCCAGCGAGTGGGGTCTTTTTAACGTAAATTCTAACGCCGGGTGTCGAGCTGATCAAGTGATAAGCTCCATGTATGCCCTACGACCATCCATCAATTTTTTTTACGATAAGATATTCGGACGATTAATTAATAATCGTCCACATGTATTTTCGTAATCATGAAAATGTTTGAGGGAACAAACAATCGCCGTGTGGAAAACACTCTAATGTCCAGTAAACGATATGGCACCGCGATCGCAACAGCGTCAGCTTGCAGGCCCGGGCACCAGCGATTGGGGTTCTTCGAACATAAATTCTAACGCCCGGTGTCCGGCTCATCGAGCGATTAGCAACGCTGAACGGGAACACCAGAAACGAGACACCCTATGTGTGAGGTAAATGTCGCCATGACTACGGAAACTCGTGCCCATTTTAAACATCTTTTTCCAGTCATAGACATCATTTTCAAATCATAAAGATCTTTTTCCAATCATAAACATCTTTTTCCAATCATAAAGATGTTTTTCCAATCATAAAGATCTTTTCCAATCATAAACATCTTTTTCCAGTCATAAACATCTTTTTATCTTTTTCCAATCATGAACATCTTTTTCCAATCATAAAGATCTTTTTCCAATCATAAAGATCTTTTTCCAATCATAAAGATCTTTTTCCAATCATAAAGAGATTTTTCCAATCATAAAGATCTTTTTCCAATCATAAACATCTTTTTCCAGTCATAAACATCATTTTCAAATCATCAACATGGTTTTCCAATCATAAATATCTTTTTCCAATCATGATCTTTTTCCAATCATGAACATCTTTTTCCAATCATAAAGATCTTTTTCCAATCATAAAGATCTTTTTCCAATCATAAAGATCTTTTTCCAATCATAAACATCATTTTCCAATCACAAACATCTTTTTCCATTCATTGACATCTTTTTTCAATCACAAACATCTTTTTTAATCATAAACAACTTTTTCAAATGACAAACATCTTTGAGAAAGCAAACAATGGCGGTATGGAGAACACTCTAATGTCCTATAAATAATATAGCGCAGCGCTCGCAGCAGCGTCGGCTTGAAGGTTTGGAAACCCCAGCGAATGGGGTTCTTCTAAGGTAAATTCAAACGCCGGGTGTCCGGCTCGTCGAGCGACAAGCAACGCTGAACGGGAACACCGGAAACGTAGAATCCCACGTGTGAGTTAAATGTCGCCATGACTACGGAAACCCGTGTCCACGGGCAAGTTTATTGTCGAGTAAAAAAAAAAAGAATAAGCGCATTGGTGAGGAACCACAGAAGTGGTCATGGTCTAATGACCTATCCTGGAACTTCCGTTCCGGGGGGGAGAAAGCTCAACTCATCTACGGACGTAACCTAACGGCCCCAGTTTGTAGTGAACCGCAGGTCGGACGAGTGCCGATGACGTCACGCGCACCTGGCTGCGATCGATCCATGGTTTCGGATCCTAGGGGACTTTCACGATTGACAACAATGTATCGCAAACGTGTTCAGCGGCTATTAAAATTATAATTGATATATATAATATAATATAATATTTAATATATTTATATAAAATATTAAATAATATTAATATATATATATAAAATATTAAATAATATTAATATATATATATATATATATATATATATATTAATATTCATTTAATTAATTACAATATTAGTAGCAATCCCATTTAGATATACAATAAAATTGGAACGTCCCATCAGTTTCTCGTGCGCGCTCGATTTCTAGTACAATCTGTCACCTCGACAGTTCTTGGCCCTGTGAAATAATCTGCTTACCGTTGACGTCTCAGGAACGATAAAAATATTCGAAATTATATGAATAATTTTTTTTAATATGTATATAAGTAATAAATCGCGCCCGATCGCTACTTACAATATTAATAGCAATTATCTTTTATATATATATATTTTATTATATTATATATTATGTAAACTAATATATAATATCATGAAATAAAAAAGGGCTCTCAATATAATTATTACGCGTGTAGAATTGCACGGTATTAAGAGTAGGATTTTTGTGGCACGAGTTACTTTGTCGTTATCGGGATTGTACATACCTTGCAGGGTTCCTTGCTCTTCGTGCGACAGAAACCAGGCATCTTAATGCCACCGATCGGTATCTTCCTCTTGGGCTTCTGCTCCTCGGACTCGAGATCGGCGGCCGGTTGGGCTCCGGTGTGCTTCGTGTTCTCCTCGTTCAGCATCTTCTCCCTCTCCTCCTCGGCGATCTCTTTTTTGTCCATGCTCTTCAGATCCTGCTCCTGGTCCGTCTGACTCATCGTACGGTTCGGCCTCCACGTGAACTCACTGAAAACATAACAGACGATGCGATTAATAAAATGAAAAAGTAGATAATAAAAACAGATCGTATTTTTTTAATGATATAGGGAAAGAAACGAAGCGGCGCCCTTGGGCGTTGCTCGGCGAACGATGCATCAATCTCTCTTCGGTCCGCAGTAAAAAAAAAAATATTTATCCATTAAAAAAAACATTTCTTGTCGACAAACATCCACGATAAATTTCTTGACAATTTCACATTTAAAAATATATAAAAATCGAACAGAAAAAAAATGTTGTAAGATGGACAAGATTTTTGGTCGGTGCACGGAATACAAAAAGACTTGTCCAATTAAGAAACTTTTTTGTCCACAAACATTCGTGATTATTTTCTCGATAATTAAACCAAAATATGAAAAAAAATTAACCGACGTATTTACAAAATGGACAAGGTTTAGTAGGTACGATTTAAATTAAATGTAATAATTGTGGAGGTTTGTGGACAAGAAACGCATTAGGCGGCTATTTTACTGTGTTGTTCGACACGCCCGGCGTCGAAGGTGGCGTCGTGAATTTATTTAATCTTCGAGGGCCTCGACAGGCTCGCACGGACGGAGGAGCGCGTGGCCGGACGGGAGAAGCGTGTACCGTCGGGTTCGCTCGTCTATCTGGACGGGCAACGGGTGAAGGGAAAAAAAATCAGTGGTCCCTTCCGTCTTTCTCGTTCTTCGTTCCACGCGTCGGGGGTTCCGTGCGCGTGTACTTCGTGAGCCCGATAATCTCTCCTCCGGGATCTTCGCGTCTCTCCTGTCTCGCGTCGAACATCTGCGCCAACCCGGACCCACGCCGCTCTGGAGATCTCTCCGGTTACCACGGCTCTCCGTCCCGAGTCCCGAAGATACAGCGGGCACGCACGGCGAAAGTCCCCGAGCGCAACGGACAATGCGAGGTCACGTTTCAACAACTTTTTTTTTATAAAGTCTTCGAGTCGAATTTCTAAGGATTTTTTTTTACGACTGCCCGATTTTTGTCCCGCTCGTTGAATCAGTGCTGAGATTCCGAACCCCTCTGGCGATGCTATTTTATGTAACTCAAAATACGTCGGAACATGTCGCATTTTATATTTTATTCGGAAGGGACGTTTCATGCCGACTAAAAGTATTTCATCAAAAATTCCAAGGCCTTTCGAGCCCATTTGTTGCGTTTTTCAACGTCCTCGGACGGCGCGATGAGATTCTAAAACTTCGATGATCACCCCAGATTTTTCCTAGCTGCATTGGCAGCCGAGATATCGACCTTTGAAAATCAGGAAAATCGACAGTTTTTCAAAAGTGGCTCGAGAAGTGAAAAATCTTTGTTCAATCGATTTTTTTGGTTCAAGGCTATATTCCACGTATTTTTTTCTGCTGATCACGAATATAACAATTATTTTACTCCCAACTCAATATTTTCCATTTACAACCCAAAAATACGATTTTTCATAAAATCGAAAAGATAAAATCGAGACTTTGTATGTCTCACTGTACTTTAGCCCCAAAACGGCCAGCGAGTTCGTGTTCAGCGGGGAAAATACATGGAAATACGTGGCAGTTCATTTGGAAAAAATAAAGAAAAAAACATTTACTAAGCTAAATATACATTTTTAAACAAACTCAAATTTTCGGAGAAGTAACAAATTCAAGGACATCCAAGGACTCCGAGTACTTCAAGAACCGCTGGACACCACGTTTTATTTTATTAATAATTTTACTTTTTGTTTATTTATTCCTATTTGCATAATAAATGTTTACAATTAGATTATAAACATTACATAGCCCAATCAATCGTATAACGCGCGAAAAGTTTTGCTTGCATTGGGTTTTCGTCTTCGTCATAGGAATAAACGTCGCCGATTCACGAGGCCTACATTTTTTGTAACTGTAGGCAGATGTTCTCGTCGGGCTTGCTATGAGTTCCTGTAGCGGAAGTTCAATGGAAGTGAAGAGTAAAAAAAATTATTTTTTTTTACTCTTCATCCTTGGGGCAACAAAAATTGGTCTCGAAAACAGACCTCCGAATGAGCATCCGTTCGAAGATACCGGGACACCCGGTACGTAACGTCGACCCCGCGTCCTCTCTGCCCTCGAGCTTGGGACGAGCAGGTTTTCATCTAAACATCTCTCGCGATGAAGCCGACCGATTTACTGGACAGTTTCTGCCAAATTGTCGACAAACTTTGTGCCAAGTCGGTCAGTTTCACTGAGCGGATTTACTATGACTTAATCCAATCTTTTATTTTTTTCCTTCATATTTCTCGCAGGAGAAAACATCGTTCGTACTCTTGCGACGAAGACGTGCCAGTGTACACAGATGTATCGTCGATCTTCTTATCCCTTCCGCCCATGTACACCGGTGTTGTTGGGAAAATCTCCGAGATCGCAGAAATCTCGTTTCTGTGCGGTGGGATTATTCCAGCTTTGCGGTGTTGCGGGAATATCTTGATCTTTAGCGGTCGAGCGTGGAGAATCTTCCAGTTCAAGGCGCTCCCTTCAGAGCACCATGGAGCAAATATGTCGGGAGAGAATTTGTTTGATTGTAATATAACGAAGTAAAAAAAATGTCACTAATACAATTGTAATAAAATATAATAATAATAATAAAATGATAAATTATTTCATGATTATATATGTATATATTAATACTACTATTTGTATAACGATTTTAATATTATTAAGTAATAAATAAAAAGTTTATGAAAATTGTGTAAGATCCACGAATTGTTAATTCGTGGACTTCGATGCGGTTCGCAGCCGCTATCATAAGTTTGTTAGATTATCGAATCAGAATTCGGTAATCTAACAAATATAGTCTCAAATATAACAAATATATATGCAAATTTGTTTGATTGTAAAAACTACGTAGTAAAAAAAATTGTAACTATAATACAATTGAAATAAAATATAATAACAATAAAAAAAAAACTATTTCATGATTATATTAATCATATAATAATATTCATATATTAATATCATTGAGTAATAAATTTATATGAAATTATTATTTATTATTTTTGTGATTTTTATTTTTTTTAGGTTTATGAAAATTGTGTAAGAAATTGTTAATTCGTGGTCTTCGATGCGGTGGGCGTCCGCTATCGTAAGTTTGTAAGCGTGGAGCCCGCAAGAATCAGAACTCGATAATCTAACATGCAGGGCTCGTGTGCAGCGTGTGGCAGATGCCAGGCACGTGTTCCCCCGCCTACTCGAGCACGGCTGGCACACGAGCGAGCGTGTGATGTATACCGGCCCTCTGTACTATAATGGCTGAAGAGGGTTCTAGGATGCAGTGTACGTACAATGTGTACAAGGGACACCGTGGAACGATGGAGAGCCTCCGAATTCAACGCCATCGTCGACGCAGTGCGACTCTTTATGCCGACGCCCGAACAATGCTCCTCCACTAATATACAATATACCACCTCTCTTCCCTTTCCCTCGGGAACCCGCTGCCCCCTTAATTCGTCTCCGCGAGCCCATTGTCGAAGTGTTCAATCCCGTGGACTCTCGTCGTGTCGAGAGCAATAATTTACAATCACACTAGCGAGCCTCGCTTCTCGCCCGTTCGGGGCGCCACTGTCGCAGTCGGTAAAAAAAAAAATAGGGACGGAGAATTAAACTTCCGTAAAATGGTACGAAGTAGTAAATAGATTTATGGAACTTGGCCTCTGGCATAAATCCATAGGAAGAAGTAGAAGAATAAATAGTAAATGGAAAGAATAAAAGGTCTATATATTTTACGAGATTGTGAATGCATCGTGGCGACGGAACATACGTAGCCAGAAACTAAATAATCGGTAAGGGCTCCCAGCCGGAATTTCGAGCCAATCCTAATTCCCATTTAGCATATCAGTCCCATGCGCTATATTCTTGAGATTTCAGTTTTCAGAACATACAGAAGTGGATTTAAGATCGTAAATCCCGTATAGCATAACGAAGTGAATTTCGATTCAAAATCACTCCTACACTATATTCTTGAGATTTCGGATTTCATAGCATATGGAAGTGGATTTCAATCTTAAATCATTTCCATACGCTATTCTGCAGATTTCGAGCTGGCACTTGAAAGAAAGAACTAGATATATACGCGCGTATGTCGGAAGATAGTTCCGTATTTACACCTACAGCTAAATTACGCGAGAGCAAATCGCAAGAAAATAGTATATCGTTCAACAAGGGCCGAAAGTTGACGATTGCGACGAGTGTGAAGTTTGCGGGCCGAGCGAAGCGAGGGCTGTAATCACACATCATACTTTTTGTCATAAGTGCATGAATCTGCGGCACTTGGAATGGCAGTCGCGCGAGACGAGTACTGAAAAGTGAGCTTATGTCTCCAGCTTGAAAAACATCGAAAGAAAACTCCCTAGGGACGAAAGTCAACGAAATGCGAATTGCGCATGCGCGACTTAAAATCCCAAGGGACGAAAGTGAACGGAATGCGAACTGCGCATGCGCGACTCTGTCATTTCACCACAGGTTCACGACTAGCATACAATAGGTCACTTTCGGCTCGCAAGACTGTCATGTAAAGTGCCGCGATTCATGCACGAGTGACAAAAAAAAATTCAAGTGGAACAGAAATAATACCGGGCTAATATTTATTTCGTTTCGTGTCGGTAATTTGAGGTTAACTTTTTTGGGTCCCGCGAGCGTAGCGCCGAGTCTCCAGAATTGCGTTACAAGTATAACTATATATCCGAGTGGCGAACGCGTCGAAGCTCGTGGAAGATCGCACGCCCGATCGGGAGTACAAAAAGTACGTGTACACATTACGCGTGTGGAAAAAGGATAATGATTGCCGCCGGGCGAAAACTCGGTGTACGGGAAGGAACTTCGAGCGCGGATTATCGACGCGATGTAAACGACCGAACTGGCGCCGAGGGGACTCGAGATCCGAGAACTCGCGTGTCTCGTGTTCGCACCGGCGACCGCGAAAGTACGTGTACGTGTGCGTCGAGGTTATGTCAGTGTCCGCATCGTAGTCGGATGGACGACGAGACGCAACCGGGTAATTCTCGAACGCGCCGCATGCGGCGAGTGACTCACGTGTTCCACTTGAAAAAAAGGAAAAGAATTGTTTTCTATATTATTCGTGACAGCTAGATCCATCTTCCCTTCACTCGCGTCTTGCTCTCGTATAATATAGCTGACGTGTATATTCGTACGAAATGCGCCTTCCGATATAGACGCGTGTAAATCTAGTTGTTTCTATAAAGTGCCGGTACAGTGTAAAAAAGAATTCGCATGAAATTTAATGTAGCGGACTGTAAGTTTTTATGCAAAATCTGGCACATTTAATTCAATGTACAACACTGTTAAAAAAAATTGTAAATTTAATGTACCGATATTGGAAGCTTTTATGCATAAACCAGTATATTAAATTTAATGCACAAATATTATGTAAAACTACAGTAGTTTTAAGGTAATTTTTAAATACATTTAGAACTATTAAAGTACTTTTATTAAAAGTACCACATTGTAAAAAAATTTTGTTTGGAAATTAATGAACAGTATTGGAATATTTTTTTACAGAAACTCTTTCTGAAATTTCAAACACATGTGCGTTGCAATTTTACAGTAAAATTTATATTTTTCATGAACATTTTTGTAAATTTCAAGCAAAAAATTTGTAATTTTAATATCTGGTATTTTGATTTTACAAGCACAGTACATTAATGTTTAATTAATATGAGGAATGTTAGCAAATTTTAAGTTCCAGCACATTAAATTTACAATTTATTTTTACAGTGCACTTTTTTATTATTTTTTATTTGCCGTACATTCATTTTACACAACATTTGTATATTAAATTTAATATACTAGGTTATGCGTAAAAGCTTCCAACACAAGTACATTAATTTCGATGCAGACATTTTTTACAGTGAATTATGATGAAAAGTGTATGTACTTTTTCTTTGACATTAACGTAAATTATCAAAAATAAAGTACTTCCAATGTTTTTCAGCCACTGAATTTTTCATCACGATTGAACATTAAATTTACAATTTTTTTACAGCATAGCTGCAGCCCATTAAAAAAATCGTGTATTTAATGTACCGGACTGAGAGTTTTTGTGCGAAAACTAGAACATTAAATTTAATGTACAACTGTGACGAAAAATAAAAATACTTTCATCGTAAAATTAAAGTGAATTATTAAAGCCAAAATATTCCCAATGTTCGTAACACACCGAACATGAATTTTTCATCTCAATCGTACGTGCAATTAAACATACAACTATCTGCATAAAAACCTCCAATCCGTTACATTAAATCTCATACGAATTTTGTTTACAGTGTAGGAAGCCCCGATTAGTAATTTACAAACCTATACCCGCGTGTTTGACAGGCAAACAACTACGGGCCATCGAGGAAAGGAGAGCCAGCTGCGCGCGCACAGCCGGTGCGCCTTCCGAGGCATTCGACGCTCGACAAAAAAAATCCCTGCAGCTCGAAGCTGTACAATATTTATTTTTACGAACTCCGTCGCAGCTCGGAGTATGATATATCCATGTTTCTCTTCGTTTTTTTAACCCCCGTGTCTCCGTGCCGGCGACGCTGCTGTTTATTTTCGGAAATCTCATGCGCGCGTCCGTCCCGCCTTCGTTTGTGTATCTCGGTGGTCGTAGGTAAGGGATGGATGCACGGTGAAAGTTGTTTATACCGGCCGGGCATGATACTCGACGCCCGAGGATTTTCCGAGGAACTCTCCTCTTTCTCCTTCGCCGTGTCTCTCCGGGGCGGAGAGGGGGGAGGGGGGGGGGCGAGAGCTTCGGTAGCAGCGCACAAGTGCTTTGTGAGACTCCGAGCGCTCCGAGCGAAACCCTAGCCGGGTTCGCACTGGACTCCGTGGATGCAGAAGGCTCGGAAATCGAACTCGACTCTGCAGCTCGGGTACATCAGAGTTATTTACTCGTGAAATAAATTCGCTTCGAATTGACACCCGGCGACTTCCGTCGAGATAAGAAATCGGACTGCGAACGACTGGTCCGATTTCCTTGCAGCTCAGCCCCGAAGGTCCGGCATTAGCGACCGTGCAGTTGTCCGGGGAGAATCTGCAGGGTTCTATAATCGGATCATTTAAATACTTATCGCGTCCGCCATCGAGTGCCGAGGACATGCCGAGACTCCTTGATGGGAAACGTTGCAGCGAGACTTTTAATAATTATTCGATAGCGTTGAACTGTCGAGCGGAACGCCATTTAAAAAAATTTGTTGTCGTGTATGGGGCGTTCTAGGCGAAATTGCCAGTAAACCTACATCTTTTTTTTGTTTAAAAATTTTATTACATATTATATAATACCGTTCAAAACGTCGGGCGATAATAATGTGTACTCGAATAAAATAAAGGGTAATGCTGGAGACCTACCAAGTTTCCTTCATGAGGAAGTGTCGCATGCTTTTAATAATTATTTTCAAGAAACTTGGCGACGTATATGGGGCGTTCCAGGCGAAATCGTCAATAATCTAATTTTTTTTCATTTTATTTATTACTGTTCAAAACGTGGGGCGACAATAATGTTTACTCGAATAACATAAATAACAAAGCCGATTTTTTTTTTACCCATGAAATGAATCTTTTTCACGACAAAAAAAATAACCTCGTGATATCTTCGTCCCTGCACTCTTTCCGAGTTCGTGCGGTTGTGCCACTTCCTACATGGTTTTACAATCCCATCATTTAAATACTTATCGCGTCCGGCATCGGGAATGCGGAAGCGTGCCAACGTACCTTGATGGGGAAGTCGCGCGGCGAGGCTTTTAATAATTATTCGATCGAGTTAAATTGTCGGGCGGAACTTCGTTTTCGAAAACTTGTCGATATATATGGGGCGTTCCAGGCGAAATCGTCACTAAACCTAGAATGGTTTTTTACATATTTTTTAATACCGTTCAAATCGTGGGGCGATAATAATTTGTACTGGATTAAAACAAAGAGCAATGCTGATTATTTTTTTGCGCCATGAAATAAATTCTTTTTACGACCACAAAAAAATAATCTCGCGAAATCTCCGTCCGCGCACTCCCTCCGAGTTATGTTTATCAACGTCGTCGATCCGGCGGCCTTATATCGAAAGCGACGAATCAGGCGCCTACGTGCACGGAAATGTATCATTTAGCTAGTCGTGCAAGTGCGAATGTGATGAGACTTTATCGCATTCGAGCTCTGCATGCGCTGCTTCGAAACTCGCTCGTGCAACTAACTGCACCTCCCCTATACCTTGCCTATAGCAATACATGGCGGCCGTTTTTTCCCGAAAAAATATTCCCTGACCAAACTTCTAACGACTTCTATTTTTTTAAAAATAAATTATTCAAATGAAAATGCCCAATTATTGTATTAAAGTGTAATTCTCTTTTTTTCTTTCAAAATATTCTCTATTTTTTTTCTTCAAGGGTTCCTTTTAGGTACTTTTTATTTATTTATAGAAGGTTCAGCGACTATACACTTTTTCGCTGGTCAATTTTGAAGTCCCCTGATTCTCTGACCAAACTTCTAACGACTTCTATTAAAAAAAATTAATGATGCAAATGAAAATGGATAAGTATTGTTTTAATGTTTAACTATCTTTTTTTTCTCCCAACATTTCCTCTATTTTTTCCGACCCTTCTTTGTGTGTACTTTCCATTTATTTACAGAAGGTTTGGCGACAATTCCCTAATTCCCTGACCAAACATCTAACGACTTCTATTTTAAAAAATGTATGATGCAAATGAAAGTGCCTAATTATTGTATTAATGTTTAATCATCTTTTTTTTCTCCCAACATTTTCTCCTTTTTTCCGACCCTTCTTTTTGTGTACTTTTCATTTATTTACAGAAGGTTCGGCGAAAATTTCCGTTTTCCCTGACCAATTTTGAAAATCCCTAATTTCTTGGCCAAGTTTTTTTTCCTGACTTTTCGCGGCATTGCCTGCTGCACAACTACGGTCGAACAGAATGTCGCCTTGATATAGAAATCGGATACGTCTGATCTACATGCGGTCCTTTTATCTCCCATATCCGGCGAATTCACTACCGTGTAATTTGCAACCAGACTTTTTTTTATGTGCCCGTAATGATGCTTTTTCATTTGAAGCGAAGAGCCGGCCCCTGCACAAACGCACGGCTCACATCAGCGCTCCACTGTAATCGGCGTGTACACGCTATATATATGCGCGGTGCACTTTCGCTCGGCGACAATGAACTCCTCCCGCTGTACGCATAAGTTTCATCCTACGGTGGTGTACGTGCCCGTACGACAACATAGGCATATATCGCATAGGTTTGAGGGTCGGTGCCACACGATCGATCCGTTTATGTCTGGGCGTCGCGACGCCGGGCAACGCTCGCACAGAGACTCTCGCGCGCGTCCCGTCTTTCACCGGCTCCCCGCCGTTCTCTCGGCTCTGTGCCTCGATTCAAACGCTCCACCGAGCACCTGTACACAGCTACGCGGATCTAATGCATTTCGAATATTTCGTAAATTTATTTGTGAGGAAAAACCTTTTTTCCCCAATTATTTAGACATTTCTAAGAACGTAAATAAAAGTACCTAGCGGAATTACTTTATTAGTTAATTTTAAGCGCAGTGTCGTTCAACGAAAGGAAATTTCGAAAATCGCTTAAGGTAGGACTAGCACAATGACTGACGCCGCCTAAGTTCGAGAGAAAAAAGACAAAGGTTACAAACACTTCTAGATTAAAAAAAAAATCTGAAAAAATTCTAGCACATAAAAGGTGCTGAAAAGTTTGTTTGTGCATAATAATCAGTTCAGAATGTTCATAACAAATTACTGAAAAAAAAAATTGTGCAACAAATTACCCGGCGACCAAATTTTTTTTATTACGAAAATGATTTGTTAATTTTTCTGAATACGTATGAATTTTTTCAGGATTTTATCTAATACTTGAAAATTATGATTTTAAACAAATTTTAACATAAAGGAAACTAATAACATTTTGGGATCATTATTATGGACGAACAATCTTATCAGCATCTTCCATACGCTTGATTTTTTCAGATTTTTATCCGGTCGAGAAGTGTTTGTAATTCTCTTTTATTCCTCTCAAACTTAGGCGGCGTCAGTCATTGCGCTAGCACTACCTTAATCTTAAGCGCGGTGTCGTTCAACGAAAGGAAATTTCGAAAATCGCTTAAAACGTTAACATTTGAAATTTGTTACGGTTTAGAATTTTATCCGTTTTTGTGTCCTACAAGTTGTGTGTCCAAATGCAGCTGTATTTATTTTATT
>JAPYZC010003552.1:0-24317 GCA_030522665.1 Ichneumoninae sp. A BG-2022a | reverse complement strand
TTCTGCCATAGGTGGCGCGCTGGCGCCCTCCTACTATGTGCTATGGTAATTTTTCTTAGATGATCGGTAACTTTCACTAGATCCTTCTCTCAGTGTATATATACGTGGGCATATAAGTACGCATATATATATGCGTACATATATATGCATGTAAGTATGTACATATATATATATATACGTAGGGGAAAGCGGAGCAAAACTTAATTTTCCAATAATTTTTGGATGCGCCATTTGGTCCCAACGATACATTCGAATTTTCAACTCCGTCTTGCCCCATTCACCGCCAAGTTATTCGAAAATTACGTTTTGAGCCATTATGCCGTTTTGCCCCGCTCTCCCCTATGTATGTAAGTATGTATGTATACATATATATATATAATATGCATGCAAATATATAAGTATGTGCATTACGGTCGGTAAAACTATGTAAATGCCTGGAGGACAGGTTGGCGTGTATGGGTGAGAGGATGGAGCGGACACGCGTGCTGGAAGCGATGAGGGCCGCTCGTACGGCGCAGGAGCGAGCCAGAAGCGTTCCGATGCTGTCGCTGACCAGGGTACTCTCGTGTATCACGGCCAATCTTCTCGCCGCATTTGCATTCGCCGGTAATGCCGTGCTCCGGTCGGGCAATCAATTACGGAAAGAAGATACAGCGCGTAGCGCGAGCGCGCATGTAACCGGAACGATAAATCGAGCGAACGAGCCTCGAAGGTGCCAAAGCGCCGATCAATTTTCGCGGCTTCGAGTCCTCGGGTCCGCGGTACGGACCACCCGATTGCGATTCGTTAATCGAGTGATGGCGGAAAAATAAAGAGGGATTTTTTTTGTAGGCCTCAAGGTGAGAACCGAACGGCTCGGTCGGTAACAGAAATTGTAATCAAGTTTCCTCACGGCGGCCGACCACTTCCGGTTTGAAGCGAGTTCCTACGCGCTGAAAAAAAAGGATAGTGTTTCCTGCCATAATGAATAGTTTTTAGGGGGAACGTCTATGTAGATAGACTGAAAAAAAATATCAATGACTCAAGTAAAATTCCCTTTCGGGCTGCCAAAGCAAAAAAAATATGGTTGCGTACCCATATACACATATATATATGTATGCACATAAGTACGCATATACACATATATATATGTATGCATATAAGTACGCATATAGGGGAGAGCGGGGCAAAATGGGAGAGTGGGGCAAAACGGGGGGGTAAAACTTAATTTTCCAATAATTTTTGGATGCCCGATTTTGTCCTAACTTGTTGTTCTAATTCTCCTTTCAGTTCTTACAATCCCATTCAGGATCGGAAGGCTAACATGTCGATCCGCCGTACGAACCAACCGATTGCTATTCGTTAATTGAATGACGAGGGAACAATAAGGAACAATATTTTTTTGTAGGTCTCAAGGTGAGAATAACGACTGCAAAAATGTTACCTTGACAGTTTTCCAGTCGTTGTTTCTCTATCATATATTAGAATTGTTAGTTAGAATTGAACGTAGAATTGAAGTTAAAAAAAATGTCTTTGGGAGCCGGCAAGCGATTTTTTTTCAGTGTTCTGATAGTATATATTCAATTAGTTAAACTATAATTATGGTTGCAACCACGGTTTTCTGTGATTATCGTAACTAGAAAATGTAGACGTTCCCTTTGGGAGCTGTTTTTTATGGTAAAAAGTCAGTGTTGTTGCTTTTACTATGTAATTTTTTCTCAGTGCGGCCTCGAAGGCGCAAACCGCCGATCAATTTCCGCGGTTTCTACCGACCGGCTATTCCGTGCTCGGTCGGTAACAGAAACTGTAATCAAGTTTCCTCGCGGCCGCCGACTACTTCCGGTTTGGAGCAAATTCTTTCATGACACTGTTATCAATTCAGCACCGTGTAACAATTTGCCTTTGACCTTCCGGGTTCGGCAAGTCCTTGACGAAAATTGATTACAGTTTTCGTTACCGACCGTGGTAATTTAGTCTCTCGAGTCTCGCGTTCGAGATAATCATCCTTATCGCGATCGCGCGGGAGGGAAGTTGAAGGGGGGGAATCGCCGAAGCAACAAGTGGGTGCGGGCGAACGGATGCGGCGCAGCCCGTATGACACGCGTGAAATCGCAGCTAACGTTTTGGAGCTTAGCGTGGCTCTTGCGGCCTCGCTCGGTTCTGGAGCTCGAAGCGGGCGGGAGAGGCGCGAGCTTCCCCGAGCGATTAAGTACAACGTTCCGGATGGTTAGCCGCGGCTTCTCTCGCTTTATATACACATTTTTGTATACATACACATATATGTATATATCTATGTATGTATATATGTAAATATGTATATGCATGTATGTGTATATGTATATGTATATGTATATATGTATGTATGTATATATGTATATACATATAGTATGTAAGTATTATCGGTACACACATTGCCTACTGTGCACTCCATACCGTCCTGCTCGTCGCAGTTTACCGTTTTTATTTTTTTCCCGTTTAACGACCTCGCCGGTGAGTCGCTCTCGCCCGGTGGAAGGTGCAGAGCAGCAGGTGAGACACATAAACTCGGTACATTATATATAGCTTATACCCCCCTCGTCTGGTGACTAAGAATTGCCTGATTACGAGCGCGCCGTGTCTGACTTTCTCGAATTAGATACGATTTGTATCGATATCTGTCACACTGACTTGCCTGCAAGCAAGGTGTTTTTTTTACCTTCTAAATAGCCGACTGGGGCGGGATTCTATTTTTATCGAAATTTATCCTGTTTGTAGGTGGAAATGTTATGTCGCTATTATTAACGATCAGCTTGGGCTTGGGAAACATCAGCCGTCGGATGCGTAATCGGTGCAAATAAATGCATCGATCATGTGAGCTGGAGTATTTTTTGAAATTTTTATTATTGACAAAAATTCCCTTTTGTATCGCTTTTTAATCATAAAAGGCTTGAGTAGTCTGATATTGCATTTCGCCGAAGTTTGATCTCAGTTATTTTAATAAACGGTCGATACGTTATAAGAAATACAATAAATATAAACATTTCCTTTTCAGTGGAAAATATCGGAAGGAAGGGTCGAATTTTAAAACATTAATTTCAACTTCAAATCGAACTTAAGATCGAAGTTTGGCCCGAAGTTCAGCCCGTACTTCATTGCGTGCTTCAAATGTACCTTAAGTTCGATCTTAAGATCGAATTGCATCTGCAATCGAATTTCAGTTTTGAACTAAGATCAAAATTAAGCACGAAATCAAGTTCGAACTGAGGTTCGATCTTAAGTTCGAACTAAGACAGATCTTAAGCACGCAATGAAGTTCAGGCCAAACTTAGATCTTAAGTCTGATATCAAGAGCGATCTTAAGTTTGATCTCAAGAGCGATCTTAAGTTATATCTCAAGAACGATTTTAAGTTCAACCTACTTCAGTTTCGACCCTTAAACCGACTTTCTTCCCGGCAAGTTCTTTCGAATCTCTCAATCAAGGAGGATCAAGGATGCCGAATTTCGATGATCCGCGCTCAAAAACGAATCTACCTTATCTTGCTACTTTGTGCAGCTCCTTGTCTGTCCGGAATCGACAGCACGTTCACATAAGTCCATGTGTGTAATAGTGCTTCTGCACAAGCAGCTATGAGAATTGAAAGTTGGTCTACTTCTTTTTCCATGGGCCCGGGGCTCGCGTGCACACCGCGGCTCTATCCTCTGTTTCTCTGCCATTGACTCGCATGAATGGAGAGCCATTCCTCGCTGGCCTCTCTCCCTCCTTTAATCTTTCTATTATTAGCTCGCAAGCGTGCACGGGCATTGCAGACGACGTGGTTCAAGATTCCGCGCGTCTCGAGCGCCGCGCGACTTAAAGGATTGACCATTCGGTCCCCCACCCCCTCCTCACCATGCCCCGACCCGTCTGTGGGCCCGCTACACACATCTCCACTACAACTCCTCGAACCTCGTTGCCGACCGGATGAAAGTGAAGGGCTTGCCACCGGTCCGATCCTCTCATCGCTCTTGTATTGATGGCCTTAAGCCTAAAGGGCCCATTGAGTCTGTGTAAAAATAGCACATATGGGACGTCTTGTGGTTTTAGACCACCGATATTTGCCTGGTTAACCTACAAGTGCACACAATCGCTACAATAAACGATTAACAGTAGAAAAACCGCAGATGCATTAGATGAATCGAAGAAAATCCGGATTTTTCAAAGATTTGACCATTTGGGTTTGCTTCTTTAGCCCGTAGCTTCGCAAATATTAAGTATCTAACGACGGGTCCTTTCGTGCGTCTTTGGTACGATCCTGGCGTTTCGATTTCACTACAAATAACCCTAAAAATATTGATTTTTGGCAGAATGACGCAGGATTAAAGAAGTTGGGTCGGCCGGACCAGTGTGACCTATTCCGGAGTTTACGGTATAACGAATTCATTATTTTTTTAACGAAGATATGCTTTCCAGCAACAACTATCTCCAACCCGGGAACCTTCGGAAATCGACCAGTAAACGAGAACTACATTTATTTATATACATTACAAATCGTCGTAACTGTAATCCAGTACTTCGACAGATATCCTTGCCGCCGGCGTGACTCGCGGCGCGAACCGTTCGGCCGACTGGATCGAAGGTGATTTTACATTTATCCGCGGATGCTCGAAATTCCTCCCGAGCCTCTGTCGTCACATCGGTTATGGCTTTGCCGTTGGTAGCTGCAACATCATCGAGCCGAGAATCCGAACGCCGGTTCGCACGCGATCGGATGCGTTCCAACAGCAGCGGCGCGCACGCGCCCGCGGTTTTCGAACCGCCCAGCCTGCCCGGGCTCGAAAACTGTTATTCGTCGCTTGCACCGATAATCAACCGGCTGTTACAACTTCCGGGCTGTGCAGATAAAAATATTGTTTAATTGACGATCGTTAACTACGGGTAAAAATCAACGGGACTTCATTAAAACCGCTTGAAAGATTAATTAGTTGAAAAAAAAAAAAAAAAAAAAAAACATATCAGCCGGCAGAAACTTTCACGCGACACAGAGCGGCTCGAGCCTCGGCACGGATATTACCATGCACGACCTTCCAGTGTAACACACGATTATTTCTCGGTGGCACGCAAACATCGTGCACAATACCGGATACGATGTATTGCTCGTTTCACCGGAATTTAAAAATAACAACAACCAAATAGAATAGAAAAAAATGAACGAGAGACAGACATGTCCAGTCTCTCGCGAGACGCATTGCTGCATAACATACCGATTCGCCGGTCCGTCGAGAATTCCCCGGAGACACTCGAAACAAGCACACGGGTCTTTATTCTCCTCGCACAGAGTGTCAGAACCAAAAGTCAAAAAGCTCGCTAATTTTTGTTGATTTTATTTAAAAAATTCAAATTCCAAGAATCCCGCCTTTTTCTCAGCGGTGCGCGCACGCGTCTTCGCCCGAGCACGCGGAAAATGCTAATGGACGAATGATTGTCATTTTTCCTTATCTCGGCGCGGCTCCGTTCGGCGAGCTCGGCTTTTTATCGCCTTGGCTCGAACCCGGTTTTTTTTTATTTTTTTTTTTTTTACAACCTGCCACGTGTATTTTTTTTTGTTTAATTTTTTTCGAACTCGCGTCGTCTCGCAGAGGATTCCAACGTCGCGGCTGTCAGGGCGGACAAACAAACCGGCGAACCGGAGGTTTTACACTGCGATTGCAATAGCGCGATCGCGCGCCCGCGAGAGCGAACCGTCCACTCGTTCACGTTCGTCTCCACGGTATACAAGAGTGTACAAGAGTGACGTCAACTCGCGAGAAGCACACGGAACGCGCGCGCGAGCCACCAGGCAACGCGTTTTACCATCGCCTTTATCCCTACCTCGCACGCTTCCCTGTACACATTTCATATCTCCCTCGCTCCTCTTACTCACATTCGTGAGCCGTTGTTGCCTTTTTTTTCCGCGATCGCCTCGGCTCTCCCGCTCGGTTTTTTCCCTTCCTCGAAGTCTCTCGCCGACTCTTATTCACTCGCCGTCCCGCACGGCGGGACTGTCAGCGCGATTCAGGTACTCGCTCGTTTACACGTCATCAGTCGTTAGCTCGAGCTCCGTTGCACACACGGGACAAGCTGCATGACGCCGCTCGAAGTCCCCACTGCCCCCTCTACAATGTTTCTTGCTTTGGCGTGGGGGCCAAAATTTTGAACGAACCAAATGTAGGACAGCCAATGTTTCGATATTTCATTGCGAATATTAAAATATTTAAAAATTGGTAGGTTTAAAATTATAAAAATTACATTTCGGTAGATGTCTAAGTTGAAGAACCGATTTGGTTTTGTAGTCGAGAATGCATTTTCCGAAGTTGGGGGTCAACAGTTCGATAGATCAGATTCAGAAAGACTGCAATTTTGAAGGGTAAAACTTCATCTATATGTAGCCTATTTTTAATAGCCTACATACTTATCGGAATAATGTCGAAAATATTGATTTCGGAGGCTGCAATTTTGAAGTGTAAACCTTCATCTATATGCAGGCTGTTTTTAATAGCCAACATACTTATCAGAATGATATCGAAAATATAGATTTCGAAGGCTGCAATTTTGAAGGGTAAACCTTCATCTATATGCAGGCTGTTTTTAATAGCCAACATACTTATCAGAATGATATCGAAAATATTGATTTCGAAGGTTGCAATTTTGAAGGTTAAAACTTCATCTATATGTAGGTTATTTTTAAGAGCCAACATACTTATCAGAATTGTGTCGAAAATGTAGACTTCGAAGGCTGCAATTTTGAAGTGTAAAACTTCATTTATATGCAGGCTGTTTTTAATAGCCAACATACTTATCAGAATGATATCGAAAATATTGATTTCGAAGGTTGCAATTTTGAAGGGTAAAACTTCATCTATATGTAGGTTATTTTTAAGAGCCAACATACTTATCAGAATGATATCGAAAATATAGATTTCGAATTATTAAAACTTAGATGCGTGCAATATCGAAGGACCAAAATAGTGAAAATCAAAATAGCGAAAGCGAATAGGAAATGCGAAGAATCGTGGAAAAGCACACCAAAGGAGCACAAAAGAGTGTCAGAGCTGATGTTTCGTAAGCTGTCCCTATTCTGAACGTATGGTAAATTGCATAAATCGTAGAAGACCACCGGTAGTGACGCTAAATTTCGATGAAAAATCGATTTTCCCACGAATCGGTTGGAGTCAGAAGAAAATTTGCTCGAGAGTTTTCTTCTAGAGAACTCAAACATTCCTTGCGCAAATGGGGTCATATGGACTTGGACCGCCAGGTCAAGGGTTACCCACTTTTTTCACAAAATAAGACTTTAAAGAAGATGACCAAGAATGTCCTATTCTCGATTATCTAGAAAAAAGCGATTTACTCGAAAACAGTCGTACCTAGAGTAAAGTTGTTAATAACCTTTCTTATACAGAATTTCGTTCTTCACAAAAAAGTACTCTTGCAAAAATATCTCCAAGTGCTTCGTTAACGAGATAAACGGCCCTGAGCGAATGTTTCCCTCAAAAACGATTCCAGGACTTCTGGCGATGTTTTCCTGACTCGGATCGTACGAAAGCTCGCGGGAAACTCGCGGCTGCCGATGGTTCAATGAAAGTTTCGACGAACATCGAAATTCTCGCCGAGCTATGTACGCCGGTGGATCGACGAAATATTCGCTGAATTCTCGGTATCTATGCAGATCCCGTTCGTTTCTGAGCCGCGGCTCTCGTCCCTGGGCGATCCCTCCGGACATTCTGTCTTTCTCTCGGGCCACCGACACACGTACACGAAGCCACGAATCATCGCGAACTTCCCGGTTGCCCCTCGCTCGCGCGTTATGATGTTCCCAACGGCGTCGGGGTCTTCGTACTCTCGCCTCGCGGACTTCACTCTATCCCCGCTCGTCTATCCCGTCCATCCGTCTCTCATTCTCGCGCACTCTCGAGCCCGGACCGTGAGCAGCTCTAAACTCGATTAAGATCGGTACACGACTCATCTCTCTAATCGCCTCCATTTGTCGACCGAGCGAGCGGGAATCTTGTACTTGGACTTGATACACCGTTCTCCTATCCAGTGACACCGAAATGTAACCAATATAATTTTTTTTTAATTAATAATATATATATATATATATATATATATATATATAATTTTTATAATTTAATAACCGTGAAGCAGAAAATCGAATATTGTCAAACTCAAGTTGTCAAACATCAAAATTTTCAAATTTTCATACGATCGCCAAGTGGGACTGTTAATAAAAATTCTTATAAGAAAATTTATAAACTGTTACAATTAAGGTTTCCACCATTTTTCATGATAAATCATTTATGGTTTATTAATCATTTATGCTTTTCCAACCTTCGATTATTCAAGCCTCCGCACTATCCGAAGCGCCCAACCCGTCCGAGCCCTCCTCGTTGACCGAGGTGTAGGCTCGGATAATATGGAAAACTCGGATAACACGGATAAAGTTGTCTGTACACTGAGGAAAATAAATGGTTAAATTAAGCAAATGCGCGAAGACATACGTTCAAAGGTGTATTTTGTTGGTACAACAAACATATTTACTTCTATCGATAAATCTTGAATAAAATGAGGCAAACAATCGTTTAACAAAACAATGCTTTGTTTGTATCAAACAAATAATAGCTGTGAACGTATGTCACCGCGACTTTTAGTTAATACAACAGATTTTTTTTTCTCGGTGTAACTGCTACATTGTTGCATGCGCGCTTAAAATCGTACAAATTCGATGCGCCTTTATAATGCGAACTGTAAGTACATCAGTTACGATTCTAGAGTCAATGGTAGAGAGTCGTGATGACTGAAATAAGGAAACGAGTCGTAAATTAACTTATTAGTTAATATAGTTAATGTTTATATGAAGTGGTGGTTAAGTGAAGTGGTGTGTAATTTTTTAAATATATAATAGTCGTACAAGTTTGAATTGAGTATGTTATCCGAGTTTTCGCTTATCCGACGTACGCTCTCTCCACATTACCTCGAATATAAACGAGGTTCTACCGTAACATACCATTTATTAAGTGTAATCTGTCTTACGTACAAATTTCATAATTTTCTGTATTCATTTTTTTACAATTTAACACAGTACAAAATAATTTCGTAAAATCGGTATGCGAAATTTCGTAAAAATAATGTTGTTAAATAAGCGACAAACTCGTTTGTCACTTATTTGAATATAAGAACCTATCCTTTTATTTCCCGTGTAATTGACAATTTTAGTTTGTACTTTTGCTCGTAAAACTAGAAAATTAACAGATAATAAATTGTGGACGTTTGTGGACAATAATTTATAAGAAGTAAAAACGTTTTTTACTGTGTAGAGTGTTTATATAACGGGCTATTCGGTCAGTTTCCGCGTTAGATATTAAACTTCCAGGTAAATATCTTATTAGATCCTCTTTCCGAGAATGGCCCCGAAAACCCGTTTGGTCGAAATTGGAAACCGAGGGTTTGGACCGAAGGACCGAAAACCCTCCCTCTTGGAGCTCCGAAGCCCAAATTGATCAATTCGATGCCACGGGCGAAACCTTCGCGAGAAACCCGGCAGAGCCCAACATTATTTGAGAGAAGTCTCGGCTTTCTCGAGAACGGAGCAAAAAAACGTTAACGTGTCTCGCTCGGCGTTGCATGTCGATTCTCTCCGACGCGAATAGTTTCGCGAGCGCGCCTGTCGATATGTGCGCAAGATGAGTAAGCGGCCGAGAGTGATGAGTCCACTTTTTTTCGAACTCATAAAGACTTCACCGAGTCTTCGAGCATTTCCTACCGTGATTTATTACGCGAGAAAACGGATGGGAGTTCCGGTCATTCTTGCGATCTTTTGCCTCATCCGCACAACCGGCGATCTTTGGTTCTTCTCCTTTCCCGAGACTGTCGGCCTCGTGACTCAAACGTGCGTCACCGTCGTATCGAATCTTTGATTATCTTTTTTTCCGGCAACACGTAGTCACGGACACGATCTGGCGACACGTGTACGATTGCACAGTGAACCGACGAGTTTCACAGTCATGCCGATTTTTTTCTAACGGTAAAAGCCGATCCGGATTTCTGTCTCGTCTTACCTGAATTCCCTGTACGACAATGCAAATTCGTAAGGAAAATAAACTAGTTTAAAAAAAAATTATTTTCATAACACTTACTCATAAAAGTTGAAAATTGAAATTTTCATACCGTTTCTCATAATGTTCCTTTAGTCGCAAAGCATTGTCTGTATTTTTGGCTTCATCATAGAGGAGTCTTCACGAATAAAGGAACATTATGAGAAAGCGATATGAAATGTTCGACTTTCAGCTTTTATGAGAAACGATATGATAATTTCAATTTTTATCGACTTTTATGAGAAACGATATGAAAATTTCAATTTTCAACTTTTATGAGGAATGAAAATTTCAATTTTCAACTCTTTTTCTAACGGTAAAAGACGACCTCGCTTTAACCTCAACGCCGTGTTAGACTTTTATGCAAAACATAAAAGCTAGGTTCAGCGCGTAAAAATAGACGAACGTCACGCTTCGCTTTGTCTGTGCTCGGCGAGAAAAAATAAATAGAGTTGTGCGCTTCTGAATTTTTTTTGGCCCTTCCGATTTGCCCTCAAGAAATCCAAATGATACCTCTGCCAAATCTAGCTTTTTAACCTCGTCATATTCGCCAACTTGTGTATTTCTATCCGTAGAACATGATCGGCACCTGGGTTTTTCCGCGATGGCATCACGAAGCAAAAAAAAAAAGAAAAAAATTGGCTGTTTAAAAATATGCAAAACCACTCATCTTTCAATGTTGGCTATAAAAATCGCTGATCAATTTTTTTCGTTAGTTGACGACTAACTGGGAATATATTTAATGTGTTTTTCCATACCGATCACGAATCTACGACTTGTTTTATTCATAAATGAATAATAATTTTTCAAGAAATTCGAAAAATTCAAAATGACATAAAATTGAAACGGTCAGATCGATTCTCTCGAAATTTTTATGGGATCATCGGTCGATCATATTCCGTCTGTGTCCGCGTTTTTCGCCAGATAACTGAAAACTGTAAGAGCTGGAATGCGTACAGTAATTTCCGAAAAAAATTAAAAATGGCGTAAAAAAAACAAATGAACATTTTTAGATGAAATTTAAAAACATTGACTATTAACCACACATGCTGTGTGTGGAATTTCAGATTGATCGCTCGAGGCGTTCTCGAGTTCTATCGATTTGAATTTTTCGCGTCCGATTCACATTCATCCTTACATTTTTTCTAAATGTGATTTTTCGATATTTTGTAACATTCTGAACACGTTTTCATAAAAACCTCGAATTTTTTCTCACCACAACAAAGCTTCCTCTACAAGGTAGCAAAATTGGACAGCGAACGCTTCGACTACTGGCAAATTTTCGCTCGTCGATTTTCTTTTTAACGCCCGCTGTTAATTAATTCAGACAGAAGAGACTATGAGAACGGACTTCGCTGATAGAGATTGGGAGTCCGAGATAGCGCCGCGAGGTTGCACGGGGATTCGCGCGTTACGGCACTTCCTCGATTAGAATTCGTTTCCTGTAACCGATAAGAGTCACGTGGAACGATGAACCGAGGAAACGAGAAAAGCCTGCGATGCGATGGTCAACAACTTGGAGGAATTTTTTGTACGAAATTTATTGAGGTTTGTCAATTTGACGTATTTATTATCGGGTGCCAGACGAGACGCGATTATCGACAGCATCGATGACCCGATCATCATTCATTGTTGATTGTTCATTTTTAATTTTCCATCGTTCATTGTTCATTGTTCATTGTTCATTTTTAATTTTTCATCGTTCATTATTCATTGTTCATTTTTAGTTTTTCATTGTTCATTGTTCATTTTTAATTTTTCATCGTTCATTATTCATTGTTCATTTTTAGTTTTTTATTGTTCATTGTTCATTGTTCATTTTTAATTATTCATCGTTCATTATACATTGTTCATTTTTTAATTTTCATCATTCATTTTTAACCGGACGAGACGCGGTTATCGACAGCATCGATGACCCGGACCGAAATTGAGGTCTCGCGCATGCGCGTCGAAAGACCCGCGGTTGGCGCGTCGCGTGACATGCACACGGTGCAACGCGAATCTTTATTCACGGGATGCGGCGCATGGAGCGCGGGAGACAGCGCAATCAACATATCAGACCGAGGACGGAGAGAGATACGCGATACGCGAATGTCGCAATTTCAGCAAGACGAGACACACGTTACACGTCTCGTGAATTACTCGCGGTAGAGTCGGCTACGACATCCTAGACGACTGCGAGCCCCGACACCGTCTTCGCACGTTTCCTCCGCTCTATGACTACGGGAGTGTGAACGATGCTCCGAATCCCTGCGTCGAACCCCGTTTTTAATATTGCGACAGCGGACTGTTTGGAGATGCCGAGCTGCGAGCCGCGAATAAACATTTTCGAGGCTCGACAATAGCAACTTTCTTCGGTCAAATGAATATTGATTGAAACGAAGTGTTTTAATTTTTAATTTTTAATTTTTAATTTTTAATTTTTAATTTTTAATTTTTAATTTTTAATTTTTAATTTTTATAATTTTTAATTTTTAATTTTTAATTTTTAATTTTTAATTTTTAATTTTTAATTTTTAATTTTTAATTTTTAATTTTTAATTTTTAATTTTTAATTTTCCATTTTTCATCAAACGTTTGATTTAGTCAGTGAAATGAGTTTTCTACCTGGTTTCGCCGGTGCTTTCCTTCGACGTTTCTACCGCATATCGGCGAGCTATTCCTTTGGACGATAAGGCCCTGCGATAAGGAGCCGCTCGAAGCACTCGTTTCGCAGGGTCGAGAGTTTTCACGTTTTTCCGGACGAATTCTAAAATCAGGGTAGCACGGCTGGACTGTTGAAGGCAACGCGATCCGAGGCTGAAGGGCGGATGGATGAGTGCCTAAGTGGGAGGGCTCCATCGTGCACGTCGCTCCCGGTAGCCGGCGGTACATACAGGCTAGATAGGCGACAGGATGAGTTTAGCGGCAGGAAGTGCCCTCGTTATCACGCCAGTCAATTGTTTAATCTCGGTGCGCCTTCTCGCCCTCCCCCCTCTTCTGCCCCGTCGCTGCCCTTCGTCATCGTATACTTTACGCTATAACCCCACTATGACACCACGCGAAACCAACTAAACCGGCTATCAGGTTCCTCGAGCACGTACCAACGACGAACACGCACGCGTGCCGAGCCTCGTCTTCCTTTCGTCCCCGTACTAAATATTTTACGAGTTTCGTCATTTTATCAATTTTTTAAAAATCGTACTTTTTTTTTTTACTAACCAATGTCCGTTACAAAAAAACCTTGTCCTATATTCCTCTTTTTATTATTTTTCAGATGCACGAGTTCAAAAATCATTGGCTCAAGGTAAGACTTTTTGTTATTAATGTTAGTAAAAAAAAAAAATGTTTTGTTCAAGAATGATATTTTTATCGATGAGAGACATGCAAAAAAAATGTATGCCATTTTGCCCCAATTTCTAAAATGTATCATAGAGTGTTCGCCCTGTTAGTATTAGAACGGCGACATGATCTCCGGAACATATCGACTCTCAGAAGCTAAACGTGAAGCGAGAACGGAGGGGATGTGGCTTTTTGTTATTAATGTTCGTAAAAAAATAATATATATTTTTATCAATGATAAATTTTAGCTGCGAGATTAAAAAAAAATTATGCCATTTTGCCCCAATTTCTAAAATGTATCATAGAGTGTTCGCTCTTTTAGTCTTAGAACGGCGACATGTTCTCGAGACCATGCCGACTCGCAGAAGAAAAACGTGAAGGGCGATCGGAAGGGATGTGGCTTTTCTTGTTATGAATGGTAGTAAAAAAGATAATATTTTTTTAGCAATGATAAATTTTAGCTGTGAGATATGAAAAAAAAATGTATGCCATTTTGCCCCAATTTCCAAAATGTATCTTAGACATTGGGATAAAATTTAAATGATTGCAATAATATCGATGGCCTGATTTCATAAGGGTGCTGTTATTATAGGCTGTGTGCATAGAATGTTCGCGCTTTTGGGATTGGGCCGTCAATGTGCTCTCGAGAACATGCCGACTGTCAGAGGGAAAACGTGAAGCGAGATGGGCTTCCTCGTTACGAAATCGGAGCGGATGTGGCGTTCGGTACGCTTACGCGTATATCCATGCGGTATCGTGTTCGTACGGGAGCTCACGCTCCCGGCACGAAATTTACACAGTATGGGGTCTTTGTGTCCCAGTTAGGACAATTTACGTTTTGATTCACAATACGTACGAGTCGGTTAACGGGAAGCCTCGGTTGAGCCATCGTACGAAGCCTTCCATATAATACTGTCTAGGTACACCGTGCCAATGCACTTCAGAAAATGAAGTCGAGAATAAATATTTTTCAACAGTGCTATCGATTCATTCTCCATGAAAAAAACGACCAAACTCGAGGCTGGCAAGGCGAAGAAATTTCACGAGTTCGCTAAATAGTTGCGAACAATTTCTGCCGAGATTTTTGTTTAGAATTTTTATTATTAAAATTTCAAGTTCCAAATCTCAAATCTCAAATCTCAAATCGCAATACTTTAATCTCGAATCTTAAGTCTTAAATTTCAAATTTTAGATCTCAAATCTCAAATCTCAAGTCTTACATTTCAAATTTCACATTTGGAATCTGAAATCTGAAATATTAAGTCTTAAATTTCAAATTTCACATCTGAAATCTGAAATCTGAAATCTAAGTCTTAAATTTCGAATTTCACATCTGAAATCTGAAATCTTAAGTCTTAAATTTCAAATTTCAAATCTCACATCTGAAATCATAAATTTCAAATTTCTAAAGAAACTTTTGAATTTACTTACCTAAACCTGCTCCTCGGGCCTGGAAGCTTGCGAGCAGTGATTGCTCTTCGGAGGGTCGGCTACTTCCGGTCTGGGTGGTAACAGAGGCGGCGACGATATCCTCAGTACCTGGTCCATGTCCAGTAAAGTTTCCGGATCGTTGTCAGCCTCGATCTCGTTTATGACGAAATTAGTTTTCTTCGTCACTTCCGGTTTGTCTCTGCTGGCCTCGTTCAGACTCGAGCGTCTCGGTAGTGCGCACGTTAACGACGGCCCGTGTGTCCTTTCCGGCGAATCGGCGAACCTCGTGTGCCTGAATTTAACGAAATTAATTAAAAACCAATTTTTAAAAATTTTTAACCATCCTTTTTTTTTGCAAAAAGTTACGCTTACCTAGAGTCGAGGGTTGTCCTGGAGGCCGATTTCTTCATAGCCCCCGTTGGTACCGGACACTCCAGCGTCGGCTTCGACCCGATTCTCCTCATACTCTCGAAGTTCGTCTTCGAGTCGTTTCTTCTCGACTCCAGAGTCTGCCTCGAGCCTTCCCGGTGCATTTTCTTGTCCTCCTTCGACTGCACGATCTGCCTGTTTCTCCTGAGGCTGGCATTTATGTCGTCCAGGACCCTGTTGTAATCCTCCTGATTTTTAAGGTCCTCGACCGTGCTCATAGCGCTCCCGGGATTCACGCGGTAATCCGCCGCTTCCGTAATCTTCCCAGTCGGTAAAAAAACATTAATTACTTTCACGTGCCGGTTTAAATTTGTGGATTAATTTTGTTTTAATTTTATTAACTAAATAATGTGTATAATAATTTTTATTAATAACTTTAATTAATTTATTGATAACTTTTATCAATTTATTAATAACTCTTATTAATTTATTAATAATATTTAATTATTTTTTTTATTTTTAATTAATTTACCTCGTCCTGAGTGTAAAAAGTTGCGAGTCTCTGATCGGTCTGACTGTTGGCGCTATCCCTTCGGGTAATGTCGTCGGGACCGGTGATCATTACGGGAATCGGCGTGGGTGGTGTCGGTGCGTGCATGTGGAGGCCGCCCGTCGACGACGCCAAACTCGAACCGGAACTCGTCGTCAAAGAACTGCTCGAGTCGTCCCGGTAAGCTGGAAACGTGGACGCGCTCAAACGTTCTTTAAAAAAGAAAAAAGAAAAAACAATCAACTATGTGTGATTCGCATCAATATTAAGTAATAACATCCTACAGCGAAGGCAACTATTTTCTCGGGCTCGTTTCTGGCCGCCCTTTGTAATTCCTCGACACACATTGTCACTACAAATTCAATTAACCGCGATCGAGGCTAACAGGGGTCAATAACGTTTCGCGGCTTTTTTTGACCGATGAAGAAATTTCTCTTCGAAAGAATTCGCTCACTGTCGTGCGACACGCCTTTAATAAATTCAGCCCTTTGCCTTATCGCAGAAATTGAACAAGAATAATCCACGTGAGATAAACTACCGTCGAAGATTTTTTTTTTCGATGGGAAGATATGATGATGGTACTGTAACTGGGAGATTGTAGAATTGTCTTGAGTGACAGATGGCAGCATCTCTCTGCCGGATAAACCTTTGTCGTAGCATCGGTCGTTGATAATAACAGGATTTACTGAGATCGATTCTTTGCAATAATTTTTTCTTGACAGTCCACAACTTGGCTCGTGCATTTTTGCAATTCGAATTTAATCAATAATGAAACATTTAATTTGTAATGAAACATTTCATTTACAATGAAACATTTAATTTATGATGAAATATTTAATTCATAATGAAACAATTGATTTATAATGAACCATTTAATTTATAATGAAACGCTTCATTTATAATGAAACATTTGATTTATGATAAAACATTTCATTTATGATGAAACATTTCATTTACAATGAAACAATTGATATGTAATTAAACATTTTTGAAAAAGCATAGGAAACTGACCTCCCTTGACGTGGTGCATCCCCTTGATCTGATTCAGCTGAGCCGCCGAGCAGAGTGGTGTGTCGACTTCGTACGTGTTATTGAAAAGCGTATAATTAACTTCGTACTCTCCGGTCTCTTTGCGAAAAGTTATAATGTGCTCGAACCTGTGACCCCATAGAATTTCCGAAGGGAGATAGGAGCTTCTTGCTTGCGTCGTCATGCCGGTCGATTCTATAACGCCTGCAGTCCTTATTAACAAAAACATTACTCATTAAAAAAAAAAAAAAATTACGTACAGAAAAAAAATTCAACAAAATAGGTTCTCAAAATAGTTGAAAAGTGACCTTCCAGCATAACGATTATTTCGAATCTCTCCCGAAGCATGTCGCTAGCCGAGAGATTAAAGAGCGGCGAGTGCTCGTCGATTTTGTGAACTATCGTCGTCGGCCAGATGAAAAATATCTTGTCCTCCTCACCGTCACCGCCGACTTTTAGTTCCGTTTGAAAAAATGGCAGCAATTCACCCTCCCGCGTTACCTAAATAAAAATAAAAAAATTAGTAATAATTCTTATCGAATAAATCGCAAATTTATTTACATTCACAATTAAATATTAAATAATTTTATAAAGATGCTAATTTTTTTAATGACTCATAGGTTTCGTATCTGCGCTTTTAGGTCCCAATTTTTTTTTTTTTTTAATTGCGCCGACAATTTTTTATTTTTTTTTAAGTGTAAAAAGCACCGAGCCCCTGAAGCGTAGTCGCCAGTCTTGCGCGCAAGAAGAAACGGCCCTACGACACAGGCGACTGTGCAGGCTTCTCATCGCCCATTTACCAAAATTCGCCCCGGGGCTTAAAAAAAAAAAAATTGCTGACCGGATTTTCGGGTATTTACGAACCTTCCGTTTGATCATCTGTGCTCTGACGTGGGCCTCGATGATGTGACTCTTTCTCATGTCCCCGACCCGAAACATGAGGCAAGGCTGACCGTCCCTCTGGCAAATAACCGCGTTTCTCGAGAACAAGAGCGTCTGAGTTCTCTTCTTCGGCCTCGAGAGTTTCGCGAACACTATGCCGACCATGAAAGCTTGCAAAATCACACCGGTCATCGATTGTATACACATTACGAAAATGGCCTCCGGGCACTCCTCCGTCGTGTGCTTCGAGCCGTATCTGCGAAAATAGAAAGATTTTGTAGAGCGTGATTTTCCTTCGAATTCCCAACATTTTAGCCGTCACCGAAAGTGCAGTTATTTTAGTTATTTGTTTTCAAAAATTAAGTCAAAGAGTTTCTAGAGCTTGATTTTCTTTTGAAGTCTCAAAATCTTAGCGCTCACCGGAAGTCCACTTATTTTTTTGCTTTTTTGTCTTTTCAAACATTAAATCAAAGAGATTGGATTTCTTTTGAAGTCTCAAAATCACCGCTCACTGGAAGTACACTTTTTTTTTGCATTTCTTAAACGATTTTTTTCTTAAAAAAATTAAATTAAAGAGATTGTTTCTGCAGATTTGAATTTCATTGGAAGTCTCAAAATCTTAGCGGTGCAGTCATTTAATTTTCTTTTGCTTTCCATAAACGTTTTTTTTCTTTTAAAAAATTAGATCGTTCTATATAGGGTAAAAGTGGTGAATATGGCTCACCTCAATTAACACGTAAATCAATTATATATGGACCGGGCCATATTCCCCACTTTTACCCTAAAAGAATTTGTGGAGATTGAATTTCGTTTGAAAATTAAAAATTTTCATGATCACCGGAAGCGCAGTTTTCTTTTCATTTCCTTTGCTATATTCTTTTAGCTTTTTTGTTTTTAAATCAAAATCGAAAAGAAGCTTACCCTATCGTGTGTTGAGTCTCGACGGAAAATAAAAAACAACTGGTAAATCCGTGAATGTCTTCGACGCACGGTGTGAATGTCGCGTTAGGATTGTCGAAATTTCGAGGATCCAGATCCCCGTGTGTGTAAACGATTAGCCACCAGACCATCGCGAAACCGAGCCAGGACAGTAGAAAGTTCATCGAGAACACCAGCAACGTCCAGCGCCACTGGGCATCTACGAGGGTTGTAAATATGTCCTGAAATTTTCAAATTTTGCAATTTTAGTGCAATCTCTTTTAATTTTCAAACTTTAAATTTCAAATTTTTTCATTTTCAAACTTTGCAATTTTAGTGCAATGTCTTATTTTAATTTTTTTGTCACAAAGTGCATCGTTGCGGTAGTTAAGAGTTTGATGGGATAGCATACCTGAAGATATCTTCGACGTCTCTTCGCAACGTTGCCCTGAACGACGTTGCAGTCACCGTGCTTGAACACGACCCTCTTCCGGACTCTCCTCGAGCTGAATCTCGTCTGTCGATACCTGACGATCAGAATAATGAATAATTAAATAATGAACCATTTTAAAAAGCTGTTAAAAAAGGATATTAACCAAATTTAAAAACTGTTTTTGGCGGTGAATAATGTTCAACTCCGGCTCGGGGCAAAACTCATATCGGATTTGCGTTCTGTATGAGAAAATACGTGGAAATATGTGTCCGAGGACTTTTTTGTGACATTTTCATTTTTTATGAAAAATAAAATGATTGCAAGGGAAATTTGCATAACTTCTTTTTACTTTTTTCATGCTCCTATAATAGCTAAAAAAACGGTACTATCGCTTCTCTATCTACCCTATCCTATGTATTTTTCCCCGTAGAACACGGTAGGCACCCTCGTTTTTCCGTAATTCAATCGGCTTGCATAGATATAGAAGAATAAAAAAATTGCTATATTTCTCAAAATTGGTCGGAAGAAAAAAAAAATGATTGTCTCTCATAATTTCTTCCATTCCTATCTAGTTTTCTCTCTGAGCACAAACCTGCCACCTAATTTGCTCCCAATTTAAAAAGCTGCTTCAGAATCGAAAACCAAATAAAAGAAGAAAAAATCTGAAATAACGTTCTCTGGCAATTATTGATTATTTTCGCCTGTTAAAGCGATCGACGAATATCGGAAATTCGGAAAACTACGATTCAGGCGGGGACGTGCAACTAAATATTTTGTTGATACTGCAAAAAAATTTGTTAGTTCGATAATTTGTTGGGTGAATTTACCAAGATATTTTTGAGTCATTAAAGTATTTTGTTCGACCAACTAAATATTTATTTGAACTTCCCTCCCCGAAACTCAGTTGATTCAACTGTACTATTTTATCTGTGCTCTGAGCACGAATCTGCCACATATTCTGCTCTTGATATCCGATTTAAAAGATCGCTTCAGAAGCGAAAAAACAATTTTTATTTTTTTTTAACAACGTTCTCTGGCTATTTTTTTTTTCGTCCGTTAAAGCGTTTGACGAATATCGGTAACTCCCACGCATTCGATACCCATTTCCATGGTAATCGGTTCGAATAGCGTTCGCACAGAAGCCTCGGAGTTCTTTAGCGCTAAAGCTCGGTCTGAAACCAAAATAATTTTCAAAACAACGAAAAAACAATTTTTATTTTTTTTTAACAACGTTCTCTGGATATTTTTTTTTATTTTTCGTCCGTTAAAGCGTTTGACGAATATCGGTAACTCCCACGCGTTCGATACCCATTTCCATGGTAATCGGTTCGAATAGCGTTCGCACAGAAGCCTCGGAGTTCTTAAGCGCTAAAGCTCGGTCTGAAACCAAAATAATTTTCGTCCCATTGCCAAGAGCGTTTTGATTAACGTGTAGACCACACGAGTTCGCCGGCAGTCTGACACGCATATACCCATTTCTCTATCGTACAATTTTGGCGGTCGTTCGAGCGACGAGGCCGTCGCGATTCACCCGAATATCGCGGATGGCGTCAAACGCGTCTCACGCCCCAGGGACGAATTTATTTTGCATAAAAGACTGATCGTGACAATCGACACGCACGAGTGCCACTACTCGGTATACAAAGCCCGGGGTGTATTGTGCTCCGTAACATTCCCGAGCCGGGAACTCTGGTGCGCAGATCGGGTGACCTAGGTCAGGGTCGCCCAAACTCTTCACTCTTCGAGAAAAGGCAGAAAAAAAAATAACTTTTTTTTTCTTTTTTTTTTTTTAAGGAAGAAAATATTACGGAATTTCTTTCATGAATATATTGTGAATGCATAATAGAAATTGATATATGGAATGCTTTAAGGTCAAAGAGATTTGAGCGAGAATTGCGAGCGAGAAACGAGCATGTTGAAGGTGCTGAAAAGATTGATTTTGCATAATAATAATTCCAAACTTTCATTACCTTATGAATGAACAAAATTTGTTCAACAAACCCCCCGGCGACTCTACTTTCTGTTCATACAAAAACAATTTGTTAATATTGTTGAATAAGTATGAATCTGTTCGGAATTTTGTGTAATTTTTAAAAATTACGTTTTTTATTAACTAAAAACGCAGTTTTCGATAATTACACGAAATTCTGAAAAAATTCATACGTATTCAGAAAAATTAACAAACAATTTTCATTTAAAAAAAAGTTAGGTTGCCGGATGATCTGTTGGGAATTTTTTTTTCGTTAATTTGTTAATAACATTTTGGAATTGTTATTATGGAAAATCAATCTTTTCCGCACTTTTCATATGGTTGATTTTTTTTAGATTTTAATCCCATCGAAAAGCGCAATTCCTCTCTCGATTCTCTCTGAACTCATGTGGGGTCAGACTGGCCGCAAGTAGTACTTTAAAGCCTAGACTGGATCGATCATCATTTGGATAAGAAATTATATGCATGGAGTGTTACTTACGAGCTTAAAAGCTTCTGCGGACAAAAATTAATGTATGTAAAGTAGTTCAAACTTAATTAGTCAATTATAAATGAAAATAAAATGAATGCATTTTTCTTTTAACTCAGTTTTAAAAAATCATTTTAAAAAAGTCATTTTTAGAAAATTATTTTAAAAAAGTCATTTCTAGAAAATCATTTTTAAAAAGTTATTTTGAAAACATGATTTTTAAACGATTATTTTTAAACAATTATTTTTAGAAAATTATTTTTAGGCGCCCCGAGGTATAACGGGAGGAGCTCGTATCAGCAATGAGCTGCGGAATAAATTTCGAGCTCTGGCTCTTTGGTGTAACATCGCGTACAAGGGTAATTCCTTCCTTGAGCATGGGGAGCGAGGGGGTAAAAAAACGACAACCTTTGAAATTTAAACTCGCAGAGGCAGCCGGGTGGAGGGCCGGAGGGGATGAAGATTATCCGACGAGGTAATTTAAATATTTAGATTGGTCTCGCGACTGTGAGACTCTCGTCGGCGGAACTTTCACTGGAGCAAGAGAGATAAAAATAGAAAGAAAAAAAAAATTGAAAAGAAAAAATCCAAAAACCCGAACGGAGCTTCATTTTCACAAAGTTTGCAAAAAAGCTATCTTATACACGGATCGCTCCTGCATAATTAACATCGTGATAATAGCGAACGAAAGTACGTCTGACGGCGTCCTGCCCGTATCCACTTAACGAACCGTGGCTTTCATGAGTCCGCTATTAAATCTTCCGGATTAAATTTTACATGACGCGAGCCGTCGTAACGGACGGGGATAAAATTTGACGTAAGGAATTAATGCGGGGATTTAATGTTATGCGGAAAATCATCCCGCCGACAAAGTCTGAGCTCGGTCGGTAACTAATCGGGGTCCCTCTTTTCTTCGTCACCGTCGATGCACCCAGAAAAATTATTTATTTGACGGGCAACCGCAAATAAATATTTGTTTGGGTTATATGAATATTTTAATTGATTTAAATAATTATTTATTTAAGCCAAATAAACATTTATGTAAACCAAATAAATATTTATTTAAATCAAATCAATATTTATTTGCTGAGAGCCCGGCAAATGAATTATTTTTCTGGGTGTTTCGGACAGGAGCGAATTAGGTTTTCGCGACGAACGTATGTAGTGTGAAAATCATGTAAAAACCTAATTCGCATTTGGTCGAAACATCGACAGTCTCGGAGAAAAAATTAAATTGGCGATTTGTTACCGACGCGGTATTTTACGCGGGAAATTCAAGCTGATCGAAAAGAAAATAGGTTGAAAAATGTTAAATCGAATCGAAGTAGGTCGCGAGTCTATAACTGTGTCTCCGCGCGTATGTAGGAGGCTAGACGCAACGGGAACCACGAATACGAGGGACGCGAGAGAAGCGTTTTGAGTTTTTGGCAAATGCGGATGCTGCCGGAAAGAGACCCGATCTCACGACCACTCCCGGCCTTGAACGTCTGCTCGAAAGATCGCCGTACGCTGTTCCGCAATTTAATGTGAATAACTTCGGCTGAATATATATATATATATATATGTGTATATATATATATATAGACGCTCTAGACCACACTCCCGTTCTGACTTAGGAGTAATTATTTATCGTAGTAGGCACGTATATTCAAAGCCCTGACCGTATTGCAAAGGAAAAAAAATAAAAAAATTCCGTAACTAATTTTACTTTCTTGTTTTTACAGACAAGAAACTATACATTTTTTATAGCTCAAAATTAAATTAATATAATTAAATTAAATTAAATGTTTTAAAAATTATTTGCTATGCTATTATGCATATGCGATGGTATTATTATATACATTATTATTATTATGTATATGCTATGTTATTATTTGTTATTATTATTATTTTGTCATAACAAAATCGAAATAAACGTCGATTAAAATGTTATTGAAGCAACGGAATCGTGTATCTCGAAGTATAACGATGAGTTAACATGAACGAGTGACCGGATGTATTTTGCATTATTTATAGAAAAACCATCCGAAATTTAATGACTTCGGGGAAACTCGCTCGGTTGAGTACCCAAAAAAAACAAAAAACAAAGCCCGTTTATCATCAAGTTCCGAAATAGTGAGAAGCTTCGTCTTCTTGTTTTCCTTCCCAAAGTGTCGAAACGGCATCGTCGAGACTCAAAGAAAACGTCTTTACGGAGTCCTTGGAAGTGCGTTCGAGCTTCTCGTTCCGGTAACATGATTTCGCGGGATACGAGCGAAGCATAAATATCGTCTCGGGGAGCATCGGTACACAGTAAAAAAAGATTTGTATATTTTAAAGACTTTTTTTTCCACAATTACCGATTTTACTGTTCATTTTACAAAAAAAAAAATATTCGTAAAATAATCAGCCATTTTTGTAAAATGTACGAGACCTTTTTGTAAAATTGACACGAAACGAATTGTAGACGTTTGGGCACAAGAAAAGTTGGTACCTACTTTGCTGTGTACCAGAGCTGGGCAAATGCACTGCGTACTTGAAGTACGTATTGACGTAAGGTAAACGTACCAATGACCGGACTCGTCCCAGTGGTCGGACAAGGCGTCCGTGCAACAGAGATGGAAATACGATTGTTCATGCATGTCCAGGGACCTGGACTGCTCCCTTAAGGTAGCACTAGCGCAATGACTGACGCCGCCTAAGTTTGAGAGGAATAAAAGAGAATTACCAACACTTCTCGATCGGATAAAAATCTGAAAAAATCAAGCATATGGAAGGTGCTGATAAGATTGTTCGTCCATAATAATGATCCCAAAATGTTACTCGTTTCCTTTATGTTAAAATTTGTTTAAAATCGTAATTTTCAAGTATTAGATA